>BJBW01010119.1:4181-39227 GCA_004320125.1 Scolopax mira
CCAACTCCAAAAATTTCAGTGATATTCAGTGATACTCAGCTTTTATCCCTCATGGTGTCAGATGTGACTTGTTTTTCAGGGCAATTTTCATAACAAAGGTAACTTTTGACCTTTCTCCTCTCTTCCCATGCAATATCTTGCAGCTACCTCAGCAGCTTCTCTATACTGGTTTTTGTTTGTTTGTTTTCAGTATCCTGCTGGTTGCAAGAAAATTGCAATTTCTTCCCAGACATACCTCTTCTCTTGACAACAGTATTATCTGCCACATATTGTAATTACTTGATTTCCCATGGGAATTAATTCTTATCTTCTTTACTTTCATGCCTCTGCAAGTCCCTTAGATAGCTCCAGCAGTACTACTAGATATTATTGGAGTACTGGTGAAATTTTCGTGGTGGACCGGCTTCTAGAAAAAGTCTCAGGAACAGTTTATAAATCTGTTGTCATTACTGAAATGAACTGATGATTCCACGATCCTTCAGGATAAGTGTTTTCTGGTAGCTTAGTTGCCATTCTGCCACCCCTGTCAATGCAACTGGGGGTGAGTATCAGCAATAGCTAAAGCTTAGAGATTAACTGACAAAGTTTAGAAACGCCAGAAACTTTCAGTTTCTCTTTTTGTCTTGAATAGATTTCAGGCAGAACAGGGTCATTTGCACTGCAGAGTCACTTATTTTTCATTTAAGATTGTCACTTTTGATTGTGACCCAAACACGTTGGGATGCATAGGCAAAAATGACACTGTGCCTAGAAAACTACAGATTTGCATTGATTAAAAAAAAAATAAATCATAAATGGAAAGCATGGGGAGGTATACAATGTGACTACAAGCATTAAAATTAAGATGTTCATGTGTGAACAAGGTGTCAAAACTTCAAATAAGGTAAAGTCAAAAGACATGCATGAAGAAATTCAGTTGCCAAAAATACCCCTATAAAAATTATCTACTGGAAATGCACTAGATATCTCTTGTGGGCTCCATTTGTCCTTCCTGAAGGGCACATATCTCCATTACTCTTGTGTCATATCTGCCAATGTTGAGATGTTTGGTTGTTTTTTTTTTTACCATTATTAAGCATTGATATAGCTATCATGAATCAGCCTAAATTAAACATCTAATATCTGATTATGATCACCTCATAGCTCTTTTTTTTCAAGTGTGAAGCCAGGAAACAAGAATTATTTTCCTTTTCCATACCACTTTATATTTGTCTGTTTGAATTTTATCCAAGTTATTGATTCATGTGTCTCAGAATTCTGGTACAATTCTTCAGCCTCTGCCATCACCTTCAGTATAATGAATAATTTTGTATAAGCAAATTTTGTCATTTCACAGATCACTCTTTTTTTCCAATACATATATAAGTATGTTCAACAGTGTACATCCCAGAGCACAGTTCTGGGCAGAATTCCAGTTATAATCTCCATCCACTAAAAGACAAGATTATTTACCTATACTCTTCATTTCCTATTTTTTGAAATGACTATTCAGCTTAGCTTTTATCTTTTGTCTTCAAAGTTTCATTAGAGTCATTTAGTGAGGTATTTTGCCAAAAACATTCTTAAGTCCAATTATTTCAGTGGGATCATTCTGATTTGTATCCTCCTAAAGAACTCCAAGGGATTTGTAAAATGACATTTCCCTTTACAAAAAACCCATTGACTCACACTTAAGTGGAATGCATTTAGCCCAGTGTTCACCAATTCTATCTTTTACTAGACTGATAGACTTCTTCTACCTTTCTTCTACCTTCTAGCTTTTGACTATGCTGGCCTCTACAAGTGTCAAGTTTAGTGCCCTATAATTTTCTGCATTTCTCTAGGAAAGCTTTCTAAAGACTGATGTCACATTTTTCCTTCCCAAACACAGTCTTTTAATACAGAAAATTGTTAAGAGAAGATTATATACTGCCATTAATACCGCAACCACTTAATCTCTGAATTTTCTTGTGCTCCTTAATGATAAACAACTACCATACTATTTTATTAGCAAAATATTTGCAACTCAAAAGGAAAATTACTTTCTTTTTAATGATGGATACATCACATTTTTACATACTTCTAAACAAAATGTTCTAGAACCTTCTCCCTCCTTTCCTTCACTTTCATTAAAATATATAGTCAGATATCCCTATTATAATAAGCAAAAAGAAAGAGTGAATTTTATTGGGGAAAAAAAGAAAAACGTTAAGAACAGAAGTGATCATTGTGCATTAGCCATAGACTTCCTTAGACTTCGTAAAGGGGCTGTCTTGTCTCAAATTAAGACTAAACATTTAAATGCCATGTTTCTTCTAGAGATAAAAATACCTATCAGTGTATAAAAACATTCACATTTTCTAAAGTGAAAACACATGCATTGAAGTACTAAATATTTATCATCCTCTGGTAATAAACAATAAAAATTATTAAAATTTAGAAGTTCTGATAACGAAGGTGGCAGAGCACTGGAATAGGCTGCACAGGGAGATGGTGGAGTCTCCATCTCCAGAGACATTCAAAACCTGCCTGGACATGTTGCTGTGCAATCTGCTCTAGGTAGACTTGCTTTGGCAGGGGGTTGGATTCCAACCCAATAGAATTCTGTGATTTTGTGACTTGATAGAAGGACATATTTGAGAGAAGCTCATACTTGGTAAGCCCATCATTACAAAAATATTCCAGAGTAAGTTAGGTAACAAAATAATTTAGATATGTTTCTGTAAACAGGAGTCAATTTTTCCATGTTAGTGGCTTAATTTACGGGTTGAGAATATTCAGTGCTAGAAGTCATAGGACTTTTAAATTAGAGTGTTGAGAACCATAAAATCTGAGAATAGTTGTTCTGTATAAGGAACCATTGCCATATCTTACAGGGTGTCTGTTTTAAAAAATGGACAATATACTTGTAACTGTCATGCTTTCTCCATTCATTACTAAATTTCTTAAATATTCTCACCTCCATATTTAAGTAGATGATAGAAAAATCCTGTAGTTATCTAGTCTGTTTAAGGCTGGTGAGATCACATAGTTAAATTAGTATTTTAAGTTAGTCTAAATCTGAATTCACTCCTAATTTATTTGGAGCTTAGATCTATTTCTCTAGAAGAATCTAAAGGGCAGACACTGGAGTTGAAAAGAGCCTTCCTAATTTCAAGGGTCTTGCACTTTCTTCTGCAGGGATGAAACTTTCTTTAGATCTTTTCTTACACTTAAGTTTCTGTAGGTTTCTTCCCATCAGAAGCATCCAGTTCTTGTTGACTCTTTCTGTGCAGGACAGGGGATTCCTGCCATAGGATTGTGGCAGGGGGTTTCCTGGGGTGAAAGTGTTTTGCTTTTTTTGTGAAAGACTGATGTTTCTGCATCTTCTTCTTATTCCTGCTCTTTATTTTGAGAAAGATTCTTACAGATTTCATCCTCTCTGCACATTACAAAATATAAACAAAGTTATACTCTTTTCTATCCAGGACTGCTTTACAAGTGCAGATAACTCTATGAGTCTTCACAAATTTTAAATATGTGCTTGAAGAATCAGCTTAATGTGCATTTCTGAGGACCTTCTTTATATTTCACAATTTGGAGTGCAATATTTTTTCTTCACCTCTTCAAAAAAATATATACATTTTTTACTGGTCACTTATCAGGCAGAAGACTGCTAAGTGAAGAAAAATATAGGCAAGACAGAAGAATAATCAAGTGCACAAAATTCAGATTCTACAGTGAGAAAGGTTTAAAATGCAAAACTGAAATGTTTTGTTTCCATCAGATGCCTAAAACTCAGTACAAGCCTGAAATGAATTAATTTTGAACATGCAACTCTTACTGCACTCAGACTTAGCCTGTCCTTACTCATGTTAAGCCTCTGTTCCATACAAGTAATTCCTAGCCACGGAAATTGAGCAAAGCTTTATGCAATATTCTTTGTGGCCAAGTTGTTAAGTCTGCTCTAAGTGTCTAACACAGAAAACTGTCCCATTCACAAACTGAATGAACAGCTTGTCTTCGTAGACATGTACCTGAAAATTAAGAGCATAAGATCAAGCTACTGTGAAAAAGGGGGCAGTCTTCATTATGCAGAAAGCAGGAGAATGTATTCAAAACAATCTTCAGCATAAATTTAAACACACTTCTTCCTCCAACAATTACAAGTGAGAAGGGCAGAGCCAGGTATCTTGCTGAGATTTCAGTATGAGGCCTTGACCATTCACAAAGGACTTCAAGATCCATGTGGTCTCAGAATACTAAAGTTAGTTTTGTACCTATCTATAAGTATACCTAAAAAGGTGTTACTTGGTTCTTCCCATGCTTAACATGAGTGCACTTCAGGCACTCATCCCTGGAAGTCAATAGCCACACAAGCTAAACATTATGTCCAGTTTGTTAAGCTGTACAAAAAAATTCTTTCCTATGCCTTGAAACTCAAATTTGTCATTATCTGTGTCAACAGACCTCATATTTACATATCAGCTGGCATATTGGGGCATGCATGGGAACTATTAGTTTGAAGCACCTTAGGCTAGTAAAAGCACAGGATGACCAGTTTCTTTATTTCTCAAAAAAACACCATAATTACTAGGCTTAAAAATTAACCATGTCTCATACATTTTTTTTCTTTCAGACAAGAAAGAGTGAAGCATGATTAATTCTTTAAAAGACATTTGTAACCATCTTTACAGATCCAAAATAAATGGAAAGCTTGAAACAAATCCTCAAACAGTATAAATTAGAATAGAACAGAACAGAACAGAACAGAATAGAATAGAATAGAATAGAAATTGAATAATTTCAGTTGGAAGGAATCTACAGCAGTCATCTACTCCAACTGCCTGACCCCTTCAGGGCTGACCAAAAGCTAAAGTAATTTATTAAGGGCATTGTCCAAATGCTTCTTAAACACTGACAGGCTTGGGGCATAGACTATCTCTCTAAGAAGCTTATTCCTGTGTTTGACCACCTTCTCAGTAAAGAAATGTTTCCTAACAGCAACTCTGGAAGTCCCCTGAAATATCTTTGAACCATACCCATACATCCCATCACTGATTACCAGGAGAATGGCACATCCCTCTCCACTTCCCTTTCTCTAAGAGGTTGTAGAGAGCCTTAAAGTTGCACATCAGTTCTGCTGCTCTCCAAACTAGACAAATGTGATGTTCTCAACTGCTCCTTACAGGCTATGCCTTCCAGCACCTTCACCATCTTTGCTGCCATCCTCTGGATGCATTTAAGTACCTTAACATCCTTTCTAAATTGTGTGGTCCCAAACTGTACATAGTATTAAAGGTGAGGCTGCATTAATGCTAAATACAGCAGACTAACCACCTCTTTGGACTGGTTGATTATACTGTGTTTTATGCACTGCAGAATTTGATTTGCCTTCATGGTTTTGAGAGCACAACAGGATAGCTAGACAAGAAATAACTGTATTTTCCTTATATTTTAAAGTTATTAATTTTCAGTGTTCTCTATTGAACATGAAGGCTTTGCATATCGTCCTTACAGGATACTGAAATATGTATGGGATCCTGGCACATAACACTAAACTTGTGATTGCACATGCCACATGCAGTGACTGGTTTTTGTGGTTTTTAAGCTACTGTATGTTCAAATGTTCCAGACATCTGAGTCTAGGTTAAGCAAAAATTTGAAATTTTGATAACATCTAAGAAAAACATACTTCTTTACTGCCTAGAAGTAGGAAAAAATCTTTATATTTTGAAAATTCTCTATGCTTTGAAATATAATGTTATACATACATAATTTTCATTTGTTCTTTAAAACAATCACAGTATCAGTGAATTCTTATATATCCTTTGGGTGCTTTTTACTTTTCAGTCATTTTATCTGATTTAAAAACTTTTCCCTTTCAGTGAAAAAAGAAGTTTAGTTAAAATGGAAAAGGTCATCCTAGTGTCTCTTATGCTTTGAAACATCAATTAGTTCTGCTCAGTAGCACCTCCTCAAGCTCAGTATTTGCTCCTGAGAGATGATGCCCTAAGGTAAATTTCCAATAATAGTTTTTATTTCGGTGCAGAATTCAGAATGTTATTCATACTCAGATGCCAAAGGTTTTCCCCAGATCATCTCACTCACTAAGCCTTCTGGATATTCATGGGTCTTTTTATTGCAGGTTGAGTATTATGTTTTCCAAACTGTACTATTGCCCAGGGCATTCTTCCTAGTAATTTTCTCCCCAGACTCACCTAAACCCCTGTTAAACAGCAGGGAAGCAAATAAACAAGAAATTTAAATCTTGTAGAAATTTTCTGTGTCAGCTGTCAGCTTTTCCTGTTGCCCACTATTTGGTATCTTTTTCCTTTCAAAGCAGAATCTTTATCTTTCCTTTTTTTTTCCTTCCACCAAGCATCTCCACCCAATTTACCCTCTGAGATAGCTACTTCCAGATTCCTTAACATTAAATAAGCCAAGGGAGTTGGAGTGGAGCTGTTTTTAAGGAAACAGACTCTGATATTATGTCCTGAAACACAAAACTGGAAGTCAAATAATTCTTTTAATTCAGTTTATGAGTGTCTGAGGTACAAATACTAACAACTCCAAGCTTATAGAATAAACAAATATTAGACATGTCATAGGAGAATGAAGTGTGAGTAAAATATGGCACAACATAAAGCAAAAAAGAGAAATTAAATACAGCTTGTTAAAGATTCCCTAGCTCAACAGGATAAGGTGGTAACAGAAAAGAGGATATTTTTCATGTAAAACAGCAATCAATACACCCATAATCTGAGAAAGTTTCTCCAAAAGCTGCTGAGCTGCTAATGGAAAAATTAGTAAGACAACAAAAATCCCCAAAGAATATAATAAATCAAAGCTCCAGGATACTAAAGTACTTTTCATGCACAGAATGTAATGACATTTCATTTCCTACTTTTCTGCCAAGAATGCCAGGCCAGCAGTCTTATAATCCTTTCTACTTCATTTCTGTGCTGGTTACTTAGTAATGTGTACAGAAATAGACTACAGACACAATAGAAAGTCATGTATTCTCATTCAGTATCCCTATTTTCTGTTCATAAATACTTCAAGACTGCTCATAGTGATGTGCCATATTCTACAAAAAATAAGCTAACAGTCATGCATATTTTTCTCTTCATTTAAAGACTGAGCAGTGTATTTAGTTCTGATTTGATACATGGCATTACACAGTTAAATGTCTAGATACCATGATATTGCTGATGGCACAATACAAAAATATAAAGGACTCATTTGTATGAAAGGAAGTTGCCTAACAGACTGTAAAACATGTAGTTTAATGCTGCTGCCTGAAGCCCAATGCTTTTTTTCTAGCATGTTGATCGTTTTGGACCTGTTTCTGAGGCATCTAATTCTCCCTCTGCATTGTAAAAGCAGTTTATGCATCTAATTTAAAACACGGATGGGGCTATGGGACAGAAATCAGAAAGATTTTGCAATATTCAGTATCGCAGTAACTATTATCCTTTCTTGGTTTAGATGTTTGCCTAATGTGTAAGGAAAATCCGTCTGAGAAAAATTTGAAACGAGTTTTCTTTAAAATAAATCTATTTTGAACTATGATTACAGCAAAGTGATTCCACCTATCCCAGACTCCATCCTTCAGTGCGCGCCCCACTGATTGAGGGCTTTTTCAACACACAGAGCATCATGAGGCCCATTTCAAATGCAAAATCTGTGAAATGTAAGGGTTGACAACAAATAGTCCTTGCCTCCAAATAATAATTTTTAAACTGTGCATTCTGCAGTACGCCAGCACATAACTTTGACTGATCTTATATATTTTTTCCCCTTAATTAGATTATTCTTAAAATAAATGTGTTTCATGTGAAATAACATTTCATATGAATCAACAATAGTTGCTAAATGCATATGGAACATTCACCCCAGGCTGTTTTGCAAGGTCATATAGAACCATAGAATGGTTAGACTTGGAAACAACTTTAAAGACTGTCTAGTTCCAACTCCCCTGCCATGAGCCCTTCCACTACATCAGATTGCTCACATATTTCATTGATGAAATATTCTATAAACAGATGGCGGGCGTCTCGCGATCTCTTGCCCTTGTTCTCGTGGGGGACTTCACCTACCCTGATGTCTGCTGGAAATATAACACAGCAGAGAGGAAACAGTCTCAGAGGTTCTTGGAGAATGTGGAAGGCAACTTCCTAACAGAGCTGGTGAGCGAGTCAACCAGGGAAAGCATCCTACTGAACCTGCTGCTTGTTAAGAGAGAATGTCTTGTGGGGGATGTAATGGTGGGAGGTCGCCTTGGGCAGAGTGACCACAAAATGATAGTTTTCTGTTCTTGGAGAAACAATGTGGGAAGCCAGCAAAACTGCCACTTTGGACTTCCAAAAGGCAGAGTTTTGGCCTTAGGAGCATGATTGAGAGTGTCCCTTGGGAGACAGTAGTGAAGGGCAAAGGTGCCCAAGAAGGCTGGTCATTCTTCAAGGAGGAACTCTTAAAAGTGCAGGAAAAGGCCATCCCTAGGTTCCAAAAAATGAGTGGCTGGGAGGGAAGACCAGCCTGGCTTTAGCTGGATGTCAGGAACAAAAGGATACCAAGATGTAGTGAAGTTATGCAGGGGGAAATTTAGAAGGGCCAAAGCTCAAGCAGAACTCAACTTGTCCACTACAGTTAAAGGGAACAAGAACAGGTTCTTTCAGTATATCGATAGAAAAAGGAAGACTAGGGAAAATGTAGGTCCACTGATGAATGAGATGGGAACCCTAGTGGTGGAAGACACAGAGAAGGCAGAGTTACTCACTGCCTACTTTTCTTTGGTCTGCACTGCTAAAGCTGTCTCTCATGTATCTCCCATAACATCCTTATTAGGTACCTGAGGAAGTGTGGTCTACGTGAGGAGACAATGACTTGAATTGAGAGTTGGCTGTGTGACAGAACTTAGAGTGTTGTAATTAATGGAGGGTTGAGTTGGAGGTCTGTAACTAGTGGTGTCCTCCAGGGGTCCATACTTGGTCCAGTCTTGTTCAACATACTTATCAATGTCCTGGAGGAGGGGACAGAGTGTATCCTCAGCAAGTTCACTGATGATACCAAACTGGGAGGGCTGGCTGACACTCCAGAGGGCAGTGTCCAGCATGACTTGGACAGGCTGGAGACCTGGGCAGAGAAGAACTTAATGAGGTTCAACAAGAACAAGTGCAGGGTCCTGCACCTGGGGAGGAAGAACACCAGGCACAAATAGAGGTTAAGGATGGACCTGCTGGAAAGCAATTCTGAGGAGAAGGATCTTGGATTCCTGGTAGATAGTAAACTATCCGTGATCCAGCAATGTGCCCTTGTCACCAATGGAGTCCTGGGCTGCATAGAGAAGAGTGTGACCAGTAGGTCAAGGGAGGTCATTCTCCCTCTCTACTCTGCACTGGTGAGGCCACAACTGGAATATTGCATCTAGTTCCGGGCTCCCCAGTTCAAGAGGGACAGGGAACTACTAGAGAGAGTCCAATGTAGGGCAAGGTGATTGAGGGATTGGAGCAGCTCTCTTACGAGGAAAGGCTGAGAGAGCTGAGACCGTTTAGCCTCGAGAAGAGAAGGCTGAGGGGACACCTTATTAACACTTACAAGTATCTAAAGGGTGGATTGAAGGAAGATGAAGTTGGACTCTTTCCAGTGGTTCCCAGGGACAGGACAAGGGATAATGGGCACAAGCTGAACATAGGAAGTTCCATTTAAATATGAGAAAAAACTTCTTTACAGTGAGGGTGAGAGAACTGCAACAGGCTGCCCAGGGAGGTTGTGGAGTCCCCTTCTCTGGAGATTTTCAAGATCCACCTGGATGCAGTCCTGAGTAATGTGTTCTAGACAATCCTGCTTTACCAGGGCAGTTGGACTAGATAATCTTTAGAGGTCCCTTCCGATGCTGACAATTCCGTGATTCTGCATGGAATCAGTATTATCCTCTAATTATACTCAAAATACATCAGTATTATCCTCTAATTATACTCAAAATGATGTATATGCATGTTTGATGGTGTAAATACATTTGAAGATACCTAAGAATAGCCACACAAACTTGTAGTATTAAAAATTAATGACAAGAACAAGAACAACAACAACCTATAAATAAACCATGGCCTAAATGTTAGGTCACAAAATACAGAGTCGGTAGTTCTGGTGCCTGAACTTTTTCTTCATTCATGGTACTTTCTTTGTGTGAAAGTACTCAAGAAATTTAATGGCTACTTAATGACTACTCTAAAATGTGTTCACAGTGACATTTGTATTTTCTATTTGACTTAAATTTAGATTGGTTTTACTGAAATTTAAGTTGTTTAATCTAACTTCCAGTGGAAATATTTATGTAGTTTTATTTAGTGTACCAAAATGGCTTGGTAAAATTCAAAATATAAGGGAGAAAACTATCCTTTAATGACTACTTCAATGACATCTTGAAAAACCAAAGCCAGAGATCAAAGCAAGCAAACCCTATTAGTCAAACTAATACCGATACTTATGGCAAATTCATAACACTGCCTGAAGCATTAATATACCCATTAATAACACATTAGCAATTCTATTATATTACCTGTTTATGCATTTAAATTTAAATAAGCAGAATACATGCACATAGTATAAGAATGAACAATGTGATAGTTGGTTTTATTATATCTGTTAAGGTTTTGCTTTTCCAGTTTTTTATTAAGAACTCTGAAAGTATTTTAACTTGCCTTGTACTAAATATCATTATACACAGTCCTTTGGGTGCCTAATTTTCACTTCCTGATTACCATCACTATAGGGGTGACCTTGGAACATACTATGTTATCCTTTTTTGATATGTAGCGGTTGCTTTATAAATTCTTTTGGGAATAAAAGATGTAAATTTCTTGAGACCAATTACTAAATAGTTCATTAAATAATGTGGGTAACAACAATTCTTTGAAATTTTCTCCAAGTTGTCCCTGATTTGTATGCACAGTTGAATCCATATGTCCCCCATATTCTACTCCCTGATTCCTACCAGCAGTAAACTGCTTCTATTCTCGAATCATCTCTAAGGAGTCCGATTTTCCAGTTTCCTGTACAGAGTGGTAGTTTCACTTATTTGAAGAACAGTATAAATTTATTGGTTCGGTTAACCATGCTTGTTCATGATTTGTCAGGTGAATGCCTCTGTTTCTGGTTCACTTCTATTTTTGATAGTTGCCTTGAAAAATAAGTTCCTGTACTCCTTTTAGTCTCTCTCCTACATTTAACAATCTGAATAATTCAGATATTACTACTTTATGGTGCTATGAAAAAGCAGGTCCTCTACCTGGAGTGAAATAAGAGCCAGGGATTACTTTTAGACATTTGGATTCATTTATTTTCTTGAGCTTCTTTGTAATTAATCAAGAAAGGGATGATCTAGCATCTTTCTCTCTGAGCTCATCTATTATAGCTCATATAAGCTAGTTTGCATAAAGTGAGCAAAGATTAGATTATGATCACTCCACTTAGCCAATCAAATGCAATTTCATTTTGTAACTACGTTCAAGGGGAAGGGAATGGAAGGGAAGGCAAGAAAAAGTATGAGATGGTTTCTGTGTGTGGAATACTTAAATAGGCTGATACTTCAGCATGGGAAAGACAGTGAGAAAAGGATGATATACAGGTGGTATACCTAGTCATGAGTATGAGCAGAGACAAGTAGGGTGCAAGTTCAGAGGAAAGAAAGGGAAGTGTTTTCTCATGCAGTGGGCAACAGAGCTGTGGAGCTTCTTTCCAAAGACTATTGCAGTTGCAAAGAATTTACAAAGTCCATGAGAAGCTTGGGTGGCCACCTGGAAGAGTTGTGCACTGGGGGTGATGAAAGAGAGGAGCCACACGGGATGCCATAAATCCCCTGAGATGAAATCAGTTGGAATTTGAGAGCATACTAGGAAGCCATATACCTGTCCTATCCATCCTCTTCCCTGACTATTTGCCTATGACCAGTGCTGGAGACAGGTTTTGGGTCTAGATGAACAAATGGACTGAACCAGTATTTCTGTTCTTATATTTCAGGAAAGTGTCGTTCTATAAAAAGAGAGAGATGTTTGTACACATCTCCATTCTCATTTTCTCACCCGCCACTGCCTCACCAAACTTGATTCTTTCCAGTAGCCACCTGGGAATGGATTTCCTGCTGGTTAATTACTCTAAAAGCTGACAAACCTGTCGACTGTTCTCACCACAGCAGCTGTTCAGACATTCCATTATATATAACCCATGTAATTCTCCGCTGTTAACTTGCCAAACAGCATGCAGTTGGCTGAGAAAACAAGTCATGGCAATTGTTCCTTTATGACTGGCGTGCATCACCACCTTGGTAACTTAGATCACAAAAATAGCATGTGTTTTAACTAGATTGGCTTTGCACTTCTGCCCACATCAATACATACAATAATGGTGCAGTCTTCTGGTAATGGAACAGGTAATTACACAGCTACTAAAAGCATTCTTTTATTACTCATTATTTCATATAGCAAAATATGCTAAACACTAATATTCTGACCCAATTTTGGGTCAGATTGCATACATTGTCAAGACAATCACTGTACAATGGTTACAGACAAAAGCTAGACTAAATGGAAGTCAAGTTTAGGATTAAATAACAACAATGACACAGTAGCCTTTAGAAAACCAGTTAGAAGAAATTAAAATATGCATAGGCATCAAAATGATCATTTAGGGCATCCAAACAATCCTACTTCTGCCATAAAATGAGGCCATTTATTATGTTGTTATAAGATTATATTTGTGTCTATTTTCAAAGACTGAATTATATTTGAAAAAGACACAATATTTTTTCTTTTCTTTTTGTGATTCTTCCTACCAAGATGTTAAACAAAGTGTGGTCTGTTTTCCATCCATGCTTCTACTGCATGTCTTTTCATATTACATAGGTCCTGATATTTTACATTCACCACTAGAAACAATCTGCACATGCAATTGCTAAAATCCCAGTGGGGCTGACATCAGGATGGATGCTTCAACATTTTCATGCTGGTTTCAAAGAATCTCACTCTTCTACCCAGTTTAACAAAATCAGGTATGAATAATCCCTTTCATCTTAAATACTTATTCCAACCAATAAAAATATCTTAAGCAGCAAAAAGAAAATATTTACTCAGAGTATCTTAGAGGGTGTTAACATTTGCATGTCTTCCTGCAGTCACATGTGTCAAGGGAAAATAATATTCTAACGAGTACCTCTATAACATTAAATAAACCTCGTCCATAGAATGATGTACCATTATTATTATTATTACATAAAGCCTTAGAATATCTCTAATAAGCACAACCTGCAAAGCATAAGAATTAATTCTCTTACTTTTGTAAATCCATTGCTATCATTTAAAAGGTTTTTTTTTTTCTGCTGATATTATATCAATGGAGTGTATTATTACAGCAAGACTTCTTATATTACCACAGGCTGTGAAAATGTTATTTTAACTTCTTTCAGAATAATGTCACAACCTGTCCATTAAAATTAACCATTAGCACATGAACTGCAAGCTGCTTAGCTGCACAATCTCTTTGACTAATAAAGACCATTCCTCCCTCCCCCCAGCCCCCCAGATGGTGAAGTGGGCCATTGTAAGGCTGAACTCCTTATTAGAACTGTTTGCCCCATTTACAACTATCACTGAGAGTCATACAGAAAACACCCTGCCTGAACTTTACCTTCACCCAGTAACCCTCAAAAGTATTCATTATAACACTCATCATCAACCTTAGGAGGAATGAAGCAGAAGAGAAAGCTATTGGACAAGAACAAAAGTTTCAATGAAAGAAGAGCTTGCAACAGTATTCCTGATAGGATGATATTTTTTCACTTCCTTGAAAAAGTAGAAGTGAATAAAGGCTAAGAGTCCCCAAATGAGTCTGAAAACCATCATAGTGGAAACAGTGTTAAATACAGATAGGAAATAAACTATAAAAGGGCCTTGGGCACAAACAGAAAGGAGGTAATTATTTTATTACTCCCTTTCCTCCCTTTTAGTTACTGAGATTATAGCTTATTTTATTGCACTGGCTAAGCAGTCACAGAAGTCAAGATGTCTGTTTGTGCTTGTGTAAGTATAGCCAGAATAAATTTGTCCTGGCACGGAAGTCTATCAACTTTAACTAATGGTATCCAGGAGGTCTTATTTCCTAAGGGAAGAATTAATTTCTCATTAATGACAATTTTAAAGATGGTATCACAATTCATTACCCAGTTCACTGACCAGGAAAAGACTTAAGGAGATCAATGTTCTGTCTCAACATGGAATTATTTTTTTTCTTTTCCTCACTTCAGATATGTAATATTGGAATTCTTATGATGTTGAGTGGATGAAAGTAGCTGTATTAAAATCTATTCTCTCAACTCAACATATGTATATGCTACATCTTGAACTCATCAAAAGGACTCCAAATCCCTTGCCTTCTCCCAAAGACAAGATCAACAAGTCCAATGAGAACCAAATTAGAACTCCTGCTGCCAGAATCTCATTCCCTGCCCTCCAACATCCATTGCAGCAGAAACTCTGGGAAGACCTCACCTTTACAACTTTTGCCATGTAAAATTCCCTTTTGGCAAGTCCAAGCAATTTATCTGACCCAGACTCCTGGACAGACCGTCTTGCACACCAAAGACTCACAAACTACTTAAGAATAAGCAGCTGTTTGACAACATAAAGCAAGGCTACTTGGCAGTTTGGGACAGGAAGTAGAGAGAATTACCATAAGCACATTTAAAAAATTAGGGCAATATCCAAACTGAAATGTGGCCAAGACACTAGATGTAATAAGTCTATTCCCGCAAGCTCTCTGAGAAATTTATTTCTTAATTCCCTTAATCTATCTTAATTGTGTGTAAGGAAATGTCTATGTTAAAAACAAACAAACAAACAAACAAACAAACAAAAAAACCTAAACAGTAAAAAAATAAAAAAAAAACCCCGAGGGTTACTGTACTTCTTTTACAGCTCTTTGTCTGCACATACCACTCGAGTTTCCTCTCCACTATTACACTTTCCAGTTACTAATCTCTTCTAATCTGTTCCTGTTTCCTATCATTTTCTCAGTTACTCTGCTTCTTTTGACTCTACTCCATTAATTTATTGCTAACTCTTCCTGCCCACTGCTCCCCATTCTAACCCTTTAATTGGTACCTTCTGAAGTTGATCAAGGTACCAGAGAAACTCTGATTCTTACTGGCAGTTCACTGATAAAAATGTGGAATATATAGATGTGGTTGAACAGCTTTCCTGTCCTGACACTTAAATAATTTTTTTTTTCCTATGTTTATCCTTACAACTTTTGAGGTTTCACATAGTTCCATAACTTGTGCATTAAATTAGTTGTTCTGCTTTATGATTCCTTGTCAGACTTTAGAGGTCCTTAATCATAGATTTTTGAATAACAAAGGAGCCTTTTCTTTGGGATGGTATATTTTCCACCACACTCAGCAAAAATAGAAATAATCATTCCATTTCCTGGGAGTCATGGGAGATCACATATATTAAATATTTGCTCATGTAATTTTTTGTTCTGATTTTGAAAGGTAGTTTGAAGAAATATTTTATATCATTTTATTGAACGATAGCACTGTGGTGCTGCATATGAAGAAACCGGTACTTCTTTTGCTGGATACTTTAAACACCATAAATTAATTCCACTGATCAAAGGGTTATATATTGAAACTGTACGATAATAAAAATAAAAACCAATAGCAGTTTTTTCAAAGTGAAACTTAAGAAACAGACAGGCAATATGGGAATTGAGGATGTTGATTTTTTGAGAAGTGTTCATTATTTAAATATCTTAAAAAATCTTCATAGACAGATGAAGATTTTTTAAAATCTCAATGATTTAGAATAACATACACAAGAAATGTGTTGTAATCTCCACTGCAATATCACTGTATCAACATTTTAGGAAGTTTATATGTATTACATCCACAGAAACTATTCTGTATAAATCATATTTGCAAGAAACTCTGAAGTATATACTCTGTTGGGTAGAGCTCTGATTTAATTTCTGGCAACAGTGCATGCTTCAAAGGCCATAGAGTATAATGTCAATTCAACATTATATGCCTGCTTCTGAAGAGGAAGTAACTCCTTCGAATAGGGAGTAGTCTCCACAGATGTTTAGCCTGGAGGCTATGGGAGTCCCTGGAAAATAAATAAGCTATTGCTGGACAAGTCCTAATTCTTCATTTGCAACTGTATTGTTTGAAATAAAAATTAAAAAAAAAAAAAAAAAAAAGCTCAAATAGTTTACAAGTTAGCCCTAAAACAGAGTTCTTGAATTACAAGATAAATTAGAATAAAGAGCAAAGATAGATTTTCCTAAAACATAAAATAAAAAATAAACCACAAACAAGTAGATAAGGAAGCTCATGAAAATTGTACCAAACAAACTACACAAACCTACTATTTCTGCTTTAATTTGAAATAGAACTTTAATCTAAATACAGTCCCTGTTTTCATTATATAAGTTTCTTAAACTGAATTGCAAAACTTAAAAGGAAAATTGTTGTGAATCATCATACTCTGACTCCTTTCAGGCTTCCTCATGTGACTGAAGCCTTTGTTTAGAGAAAGTGAACACTTAGTTGATTAGATAAGATTAGGTTTCACTAGATTCACCTGCCCCCTGTTTTTCATCCATTCACTTTTCTTGTTGTAAGGAACTGGTTACTTACATATGGCAGGATAAAAAGGGGAATAAAAAGCATAAAGAAAAAAAAGAACAAATTAATACTTTTAATACCTTATTGCATTTTACCTATCTTAATTATTAGTCTGAACAGTTGGTTCCATGCTACAGGAATAATGATTCCTGCAGCAAAACTAAGCAAATGTAGAAAATTTACGGCATTTCACAAGAGTGCAATCTGCAGGTAGCAATTTTCTACATTGAACAATTTAAGTTGTTAACTATTTCTTTATTAGCTGTAAGAGACTGAGAAGTGAATTTTAGGCAGAGATTTTCCAAAAGCCAATCTGCAACAGAGGTGCCCAACTTCTGTATGCTAACTATGTATGCTAACATATGTAATATGTGTGCTAACATATGTTCTGTATGCTAACAGGACTAAGATGCCAACTTGCTTTTATTATCTTTGACAGCCTGAGCCTAGAGATCAGTTCCTAATGCAATGACCTCATTTTATCAAGATACATTAATGAGTAAAGGTGTATTGAATAAAGTGTTAAATCTCAATGGAAACATATGGGTGCTCGTCACTTGAAATAATTCATCCTGCTTCACAAGAAATCTTTTTGTTTTACCTTTTTAAATCCTTTTAAGAAATACCTTTTTTAAACACTTAAACAACTAGGATTTTAATAAATGTTGCTGGTTTTTCATTCTTTTATATAATTCAGAAATATACAAAGATAAGTAATTTCACACAAGAATTGCAATTTAATGACAATATTATTACTTTTCATTCTTCATTAAGAGTAAAGAACAGGAATTACTCACATAAAAACTTTGCCTTACAAGGTCAGTATTTTGATATATATGTCATGAATCCAGGAGTTTTTAACTAGGCAGTCACCTGAGGTGGGATGCATTTCACTTACTGTTAAGTGTCTAAAAATTAGAGGTCTAGGGTATGTTAGCCATCTTGATTCCCCAGTTATCAATGGAAATAGGCTTCTCCCAAGAGAAATTAATATCTTCTTTAGATAAATGTTCAAAACAGATGAGTTTATTCTTCCTGAGTAGGTTCCCGTTTCCTTCCAGTTACTATACAGATAACACAGACAAAAATTTCAGACATCAGGCATACATTTATAATAATAAAGGTAGATATTTGGGGTTCCATTCAAAGATCCAGTCATTCAGGTAATATTTATTTATAAACAGTCTAATCTTAAGCTTTTAGTAACTCAAGATTTTCAAATGCTGCGTTCAGTGTAGGATTAGAAAATCAAATTAAAAGTGTGTGGGCACAAAAAATTAAAGAGCTCAACTGTAAGGACCCACTTTTGAAATTCTTCACATGGTATTTGACTTTGCAGATTTTATTAAACTGATCTCTATTTTATTAAGTAATTCTGCATAAATAATTAATTACAGTCATGGATTGTTGTGAATAGTGGTGTTATCTCTGCCAGTTTTATGGTGCCATTAATTTTTTTTTTTTTTACAGTTCATTAAGCTGGCAATAAATATAACATCAGATCCATTCTCATTCCCCCCCTTGCCTTTAAAGGAAATATTAGTGTATAGCAATTTAAATAAACCTTTATTTAGTTTAAATTTCAGAATATGTTAGATAATATTCTTATTTTGAATTATTATTAAATTAGAAGCTTGTTCTTGCCCAGTAAGGCCACTGCCTTTGCTCAGCTAAACACCTAGTCTTACTCTGAAGTGGCTAAGATTGTTGAGATGCAGCAGACAGCCGTGCACCCAGAGACCAGAGGCTGCTCAGCAAGGCAAAGATTGACTAAACCTAATTCAAATTCCACTGAGCTCAAATAGAAATATAGATGACTCAAATGATAATATCAGGGCAGTACATATTGATTAATGGTTTAGTAGATAGAGTATTTGGCATAAGGTGCATTTTAGACCCTACTAATCCTGAGGGTATTTGTACCTACATCCATCCTAGTGCAAGGAAGTGTCTTTATTCCTAGTCTATGACAGCCTTCCTCCAGTTAAATCTGAGCTTCTGTGCAGACAGGAAAGCAAATTCATACACAGATTTCCAGGCTTAAAATTAGTCCTTCATAGGAAGAAAAGGTCTGGGAGTATTCTTCTATTGCTTCAGAAAGAGCAAATTTTCCTAGAATTTGCTAAAATAAAGTAGAGCATGTCAATTGTATTTTTAAATTAAGGATTTTGAAATAAGGTCTTATTATTGAAATCACTGGACACTTTCATTTGTAGGAAATGCTATCGTCACAGTTTGCTGGCAGATATTGTTATCCATTGTTACCTGTACTGTTTTCCATATTCATATTTTTATTCCCAAGAGAATATGACTATAGGTCAATTATCTTACTGTAGAAATAGTGGACAGCCCAAGAGCCCTTTGAGCTCTCCTGTATGGCAGTGGGCTGCACGCCAGGATCTCCCCTTTTGTGAGGACGCTCACTTAAGGTTCTACTCCCTGAAGTTGAGAGATTCCTTGCTGCAACAGATTCTCAGTAAGTGACTACTAGCATGCTAAATTTTGTTTGTTTGTTTGTTTTGGGGTTTTGTTGGGTTTTTGGTTTTGTTTTGTTTAGCTTTCTTTTCTTGTTGGGTTTTTTTTTTTGTGATTGGACTTGATGATCACAGAGGTCATTCAAGCATGATGATTCTGTGAAATATTCTGTGAAATAAGAAAGACGGGAATAAATATTTTAGTAGTACCTGTTGCATTTTGACAAACGGTAATTGCTTTAAACTAAAAGAGGGTAAATGTAGACTAGATATGAGGAAGAACTTTTTTACAATGAGGGTTGTGAAACACTGGACCAGGTTGCCTAGAAATGTGGTAGATGGAAACATTTCAGGTCATGCTGGACAGGACTCTGAATGACCTGATCTAGTTGAAGATGTCCCTTTCATTGCAGGGGGTTTGACTAGATGACCTTTAAAAGGTACCTTCCAACCCAAGCTGTTCTATGATTTTATAAGTCTAAAACAAGTGCCGTAACTCCAAACATCTCCCTTTCTTCTTGCCCCAGATTTTATTGCTGAGGATGATGTTATATGTTATGGAATATCCCTTTAGTCAGTTTGGGTCAGCTACCTGGCTGTTCTCCCTACCAACTTCTTGTGCACCCCAACCTACTTATTGGTGGGGCAATGTGAGAAGCAGAAAAGGTCTTAACACTGTGTAAGCACTGCTCAGTAATACAGAATCATAGAATCACGTGCGGTTAGAAGGGACCTCTGGAGACCATCTAATCCAACCTCCCTGCCCAAGCAGGTCCACTTAGAGCAGGTTGCACAAGAACTTGTCCAGACGGGTTATGAATGTCTCCAGAGAAGGAGACTCCACCTGTTCCAGCAGATGGGCAACCTTTTCCAGGCTCTGCTACCCTCAAAATAAAGAAGTTTCTCCTCATGTTTAGGTGGAACTTCTTACATTCTCTTACATTCAAGCTTGTGCCTATTTCCTTTTGTCCTGTCACTGGGCATCACTGAAAAAAACTACCTAAAACATCCCTGTGGTATCAATGCTGTTTTGGTCGCAAAGCTAAAACAGCATCAGGCAAGCTGCTGTGAAGAAAATAAACTCTATCCAAGCCAAAACCAGTACACTAGGGAAAAGCATGCTCCTTCAGGACTTCAAGACTTTGACTAAGTAATTTCATAGGTATGATGCAGTAGGTACACATAGGTAGTATACCATAGTGCTAAGAATAAAAATAGATGTTTCAACTGTCTTTAAAGTATCGGTATTTGGAGGCTTTCAATGTTTTATAGTTTTGTAGTAAGTACTTTTTATCAAAAGCAATGGTCAGTTTTGAGAATTTTGAGTTCACCTTGAGAATTACAACAGATTTTATTAAATATTATACTAAAAAAAATGGAAAATTATAAAATAATTTCTTTTAGTTTATGAAAATAGACTCATTGATATGCCTTCATCTGCACTAAAAATGGAGAAAGCTACTTTTTACTGTATAACTCATACACTGCATAAATGTATGAAGAGTATTTTTGTTGTAATCTTTTACATGTTATTGCCTCATATGTAATTTAATTAAGCTTAACAGCTAGCTGTTATCCACTGAATTCAATTAAACTTATATGTGTGTACGTGCATATATGTGCACACATACATACATATATCTGTATTGCCATTACGTTACATGTCACGATTTTGTCACAGGGTGGGGGTTTTTTTGTGAGTACAGATACATTACTGGAAAGTATAATCACTTTCAGCTTCATCCTTTCTTCATTTTCTTCTTGAGGAAATGAAGCTCATGCTTCCAAAGTTTAAAATATTGGGGGTTGGTTTATTTTCTCTGTGCTAAATCGGTGAATAGTCTCAGGAGGTTTGCAGATGTTCATTTAAAAGCATTATTAAGAAAAGCAGCAGATGTATTCTCTGGCAAACATCTCAAGTTGCTGTGACCCTCTGTTTGTCCCTCAGAAAGCTAATTTACTAAACAATGAGGTGAATAAGACCTGTTATGAAAAAATAGTTGCATTTCTCTGCAAAAGAAGGTTACTGCAGTCAGTATGTTGTCCAGCTGCACTGAGAAACAAAGAAAAATACTTTCCCTGTAGGGCCATATCCCCTATGGAACTAAACAACTGCAATCCCCAAGGCTGTCTTAGCCCCATGCAAGCAAATATGTGTCTTACAGGATCAATCACTGCACAAATGAAGGAGAAAATAGCACTTTATTTTGGGCCAGGTGGGCCTGTGGTAACTGGTATTGGTACTAGTGGTTTTATGAGTGGCATATTCTTTATCTCGACAAAGAAGACATCAGGGAAGCGGGAAGACACAAGTTCTTCTAGGAGCAGCATTATGGTGCTAGATGACAATATCCACATAAAATGTAGATATATAATCTAAGATTGTTACTTTTGGCTCCTTTTGTCAGTGCAGAATGACCCGGCATTTCTTGGATGCAATTATCTTGAAGAGAACATTTGCATTTTACTGTTGGTGTTGGGAAACAAAGATGCCAATTTGTCTTTACTGATTATGAAGAAGGAGGAAGATCACTAGCTCAAATGTAGGCATTGACAGTCTAGGCATCTAGGGTTTGGTTTAGTTAGCTAAACATAGTACATTTTCTGCAATCTAAAGGCTTGCAGTTAGTTTGACACATTTGTGTGAAGACGGCAGATATGTGACATAACATAGGATCCATAGGAGATTCAGGCCTTTCTGAAGTGCCAGCCTGAAGCCAGGGTGATTTGCAAAGGAATCCTAAATAGCTCTTAAACACCTGTGACTAGATACATAAATCAAATCCCTGAAGTTATGTGATATTAATACCAACCTCCTTGTTGTTAAACATTGATTTAGATTGAAAATACATATCAATAGGGTATAAAAATTTCAGTGTTGTGTTTCACCACTGTCAGGACCAGAGAATTTGTTGCTATGAAATAACCATTAATTTGCACCCTTATTAATCATCTTTAGGAATCCATAATGTACATTAACCAA
This sequence comes from Scolopax mira, assembly GCA_004320125.1. Taxonomy (NCBI): domain Eukaryota; kingdom Metazoa; phylum Chordata; class Aves; order Charadriiformes; family Scolopacidae; genus Scolopax; species Scolopax mira. The sequence goes on from BJBW01010119.1 coordinate 26,281, forward strand.
GCATCCTGTGATTGTTCACAGAATGCAACAGATTGTTCACAGAAAAATGCAACATTTCCTCATTATGTGGTTACATTAGTGAGTTGTTACAACATTCTTGTTTTCTATTGCTACCCCATAAGCACTCAGCTTAAGGGTAATAAAACAAATTTTGCATTTTGAAAGTTAGAATTTCAGCTGGCTTATATAAATACAATTTCACTGGAATTAATGGACTTTTCAAAGATTACACCAATTGAGACTTGACACAGAATGAGGTTATGCAATCCATTTGACCAGTACAGCTTGATACTTTTTGGTATGAGTACTTAATTTGGTCAAGTGAACACAGTAAAAGTCAAACTTTCCAATACTAATGAGGTTTCTATTTTCTTTGGACTGTGGTTACAGAATGACTTATGAGGTTCAGAGTTCTACACCTGTCTGTCTTTCCTTCTTGTTGGACTCCTGATGAGTGCTAAGATCCCACAGTCAAGCTTTCCCACAAGAATTGCTTAACTCATGGCTTCTGGCTGGATGCTCAAGCTTTCCTTTAAGTTTTCCAGCTCCCTGGCTGTCCTCCTTCACCGCTGGGTTGTCTTGGCTGTCTGCCTTCAGTAGTTTTTCTCTTGGTTTCACCTCTGCTCTCTGCTGTATGATGTTCTTTTCTCTAAATGCTGAGTGGACAGGAGGCTTATTTCTAAAACTTCCTCCTTGTGACTCAGAATAATGATTTATTTCAGCTCCTTCTCAACATGTTCCTTGACAGGGAGCAACCAAAGGTGAAGTGAACATATTGAGAGAGGAATGCATTATTCTCAGCTGGCCCAACACTAAAATGTGGCAGCAGCAATATTTGCTCTCAGTCTTCCTGGGCTTTGACAATTTTCAGGAAAGCGTAGCACAACCGGCAGAAGTGTGAGGGAGGTAGAAGTGAAATGAAAACATAGATCTCCAAAGGAAGACGTTCAAATGTTGAAAAAGAATATAGTGTCTATCAACATATAGATGAAGAGCAGCAAGCTAAAGATGAAACCATCTAAGAAAAGTTGTTATATATTAAAATGAAAAAAATCCCCGAAAATAAATGGATTTTCTTTAATATTTTCCTTTGTTAGGACATACACTAATTTATACCATGGCTTCTAGTGTAGTGAAACTCATCTTTACAAATGGCAAAACTGATCCTGGATTTGAGATTGGTGACAATCAAAAAGAAAAAATGAGTCTATTAATGATCTAAAAGTCAACACAATGAAGTAGGTTGTGAACTAGACTATACTACTAAAATTTTTGAAATGTCTTATTAGCAATCTCAAAGCAAACAGAATGCAGCTACACCCTTGTAAAGCAGAATGGATTGGGTTGTGTTTAGTTTTGCCATGTATCTAAAATAGCTAGAAATACAGAAGCTAATTTAGATCTCAGAAACTTTTTGTTGGAACCAGGGAGAACTTCCCTAAAGTCATTAAAAAAGTCCTAGTGTAAAAATGGAGCAAAAAGGTAATACAAAATAGTATTTACTACAAGCTTTAGTAATGATTCATGATTCTTCAGTGCTGGAGTCTGGTGTTGTCTTTGACATCTGTCCATGCTGAACTCAAAGTAAGTATACATCAACTGTCAAAATAGAACTCTCCAGTCATTTGTAATTGCATGTTTGTGCTTGGTGAAGAGTCCAGCAAGTGATAAGCTAGAAGTTTTTAGTATATCTGTACTTCTCCTATAGCTGGATGTTTATCAGAAAGAAAAAAGTCCAGAATAAAACAGAAAAGTATTACTAAAGGGATCATGGCATGAAGGTAACATTTGAAATAGGAACATGCCAGGATGAACATGCAAAGGTAAGGGTTCACAATTGGGTTTACAGTCATTCAAGACTCAATGTAATCAACAAAGCTAAGAAACATAAATTGATAATCACTAACAGCAACTTACAACTAAAGATTTCATATTGCATTTACTCAGTATTTTGAATTCCCCATATGGATAATTTTGATGCCATTTGCTCAGTATTTTGAATTCCCCATATGGATAATTTTGATGCCTTTTTCGGTGGAACAGAGTACTCACACAGGGCAAAATATCACAACAGTGACTTTCTAGATATGGTTCGTTTAAAATATTTCCATGACAACAAAAGATAACATGTTTCACATAACTTTTATGACTTTAGAGTTCATGCTGGATCCAATAATTAATTTTTTTAATCTTTATTACAGTTTCTAGTAGATAGTAAAACTCAAATACATACATACATACATATATATATATTTGGTTCAGAAGGACATATCACATTAAACAATATTATTGTCTCTAATCTTGATGTTTTGAGCTTGTGTCAAAATCAAAAAATGTTTTAAATACAACACATATATACGTGATTTAATTTCTTTAACTTATAAAATCTAGCTTGAATACTATCTTTGATGGTTACAGTTTCAGGTAACATCCGTGTTTAATTCTTACTTCATACGCTAGGGGGTTCCCTTTCCCTCCTATTATGTAGAAGTTCCTAAGTAGTTGAACATATATATTTAGGCTAGCAGGAAAAAGCATTAAGTGTGGGTTTGATTTGATTTTAGGTAGAGAATCTATTTATTTTAGGTAGAGAACCATATTCACCATACTAAGCTTTAACTATATGAAGGATTTAAACTATTATCCTATCTCTAAAAAAAGGATATGTAATATTATCCTGTATTTTGAAATCCATTCATTTACAGATTATAAATATATTTCAAAACTCTTGAGCTGTATGTGAATGATATTTACTAAAATAAATTATTTTTATACACTTATTTTTAGATTTTTTAATAAAATCCCAAAACAAAGCATAAAGATACTATAATAGTGTTACAGTAAAGTTAAAATAAAGCAAAATACATAGGATAAACAAATATGACAGAGATATTTAAAAAAAAAATTTCTATAGATTAAAATGAATTAAATGTAAATTTTAAAACAGTTTTCCATTGTGTTTTCTTTTTCAAATATGAAAAACTTAATTAATCAATTATATGTGCTATGATATTATAGTAATTCAAAGGTATTGTAAAATACAGCCGAGATTTTCATTGGTTAGGTAATAGTATCATCAGGGTTCTGAGATGCCTGTTAAGGCTGACATTAACTTCTGTTCAATAATTGACTTCATCCTTTTAGAAGTGTCTGTCTTAAATTCAGAACAATATGGTTGTAAAGGGAATGTTTTTGAGAAGGACTGGGGGAAATGGCAAAACTCTAAAAACATATTGCATTTGTACAGTATCTTGCACTCTTCTAATAATAATAGAAAGTTCCATTCAAAACTTGTGTTGAATCAATTAATAATAATTATAGTTGTTGTTATTATTAATAGTTATAATAGAAAAATAAGTTGTAGTGTAATGATGCTTTAACTCCTTTTTCTAGTTGTTTCTGTCTGCATCATTTTCTGTCTGCATCATTTTCTGTGCACCCAAATCTAGGGTATTCTAAATAGGACTCAATGACAGACTGAAGCTGTATATTAGATATCTATGTATAAATATAAACTCAGTAGAGTCCTAGCTAATACAGTAAATGATGCAGACAACTTTTCATTTGACAAATCTAGGTGTCTTTGCTAGGGTGAACTGAATATGTCTCCAGACTCTGCTATCTTCTTTAATCAGATTTCCATTTTGACCATAGTGGGAGCTAGACATCTCAGACTACACAAGCACATAGCCTTGTGTCTACAGTCAGGATCTATACTATCTTCCTAAAGTGTTTAAAGGTAAAGTATTGTCTTTTCCTGTCCAGTTTCAAATAGAAAATAATAATATGGGCTTAATTCAGATACTCATAATACTAGGTATCCAAGACTATGATACAGGACCTACAAAGAGACCCATGCCCCTCCAAAATGGGAGCTGGACCCCATATGCTCAGGCATCTCAAAAAGCACTATTCTCTAAGTGCAAGCCACTGAATAAAGCCCTAAGTTTCTTGAAAGTGCTAGAAGAAAATGTATTTCAATGAGAAAAGATGCAGGTAGACTTACCTATTAGGAATGTGATATACCTTGCTCTGCAGTGAGTGTTTTTCATCCATCTTCTGCTGGATATACATAAATTCTGACATTCAGAGAACACAAAAAAGTCCCTTTACATACAAACCATGATGCACTGGAAGAAGTTTGCTGCCCTCAAAGTCTTCATCCTAGGGTGTTTGCCTAGGGTCTAGCTGTGCTATCTCCAAACCTGGGAACTGATAAGCATGTCTGAGTACTGTAATGTTGTCATAGCCAAAATAATTCTGATGACATTGTAATTATGAAACATAACTTTATTGTTTGTATAAGTATATGGCAAATGAAATCACAAAGCATTCAAGTAAAAACAAGTTTTCTTAAATAAACATGGTGCATCGCTACAGCTGTGAGTAGCTATTGTTCATATCTGCATTCATAGACTAAAAATCGACAGGGCAGCCCAATGTAGCTCTCCATCATTGCTAAGTCTTGTTAACTTGCCTCTGCATTTACAGTTGTTCCAGCTAAACCTACATAGTAATTTGGTAAGCTAATGCCAGATGCTTGTGCTTGTTAGTTCTACCTTACCATTTAAAAATTGTTCTTGCTAGTTGAGTTTCTACCTAACTTCTTAATCTGAACTCCTATCTTATTACTTTAATAGTACATTCACCTGATTGCAATCGCTACATTTATTGCAATTTAACAAGTTACCAATTGATCAGCTTAATCATGATTTGTAACCTTCCAAATGGTTAATGTGCTTAGCTCCACTTGAGGGTATCTCATTTCACTTGCAAAGAGGCATGATACCTCAGAGAAAGGAAGGTACACATATGTTAATTACTTTGGCTCAATTCACAACAGATAATTTGATAAGCAGCAGTAACATTATAAGCTGAAGTAGTCTGAACATATCCTGAAACCCTGTAGACATAGGCACAAGTATTTCTGGCAATGTGGTTTGTGGAATAAATGTCCCCAGTTGTACATTTTGTCCTTCTCCTGAAGGTTACTACCACAAGAGCAGAGCCAGTTATATATGTGTCGTCCATACTCCTTTTTTGTCTCAGTAGAAAGTCAAAGGGCTTTATTTAAACAAGTATATACATCATCAGATTTTCTGGTGGAGTTTTCTTGGCATTTGATTTAGAAAAAATAGGCTTCAGCCTATGTAGCGCTGGCGATAGTATGTAATATGGAGCAGCATGTTTTCTAAAAAAAATGAGAGCCATATGCAAGTAATTTGTTAAAACAAGAATAAAGAAAAGACAAAGCATGAACTGATCATGAAATCATATGGAAGTGTGATTCCCTGATTACGTAGTATTCCACTACTGAAAAGTAACCTGTGAACAATTTTAATGTTTGTCTGAAAATATTCATTAAAGCCTGAGGAATCATATTTGATGTGACAGACAACAGAATAGCACAGTAGAAGATATCTTTTTTTTTTCTAATTTTTAACATAAACAGAATAGTATCACATTTCAGGCATTACCTAACAAGTCAGAATCTAGTTAATCAACTCACTGATGGCTGGGTAACCCTGCATCCACATGCATGCCAGATTTGCACTGAAAGTATATATTATTAATTTGTGTGTGTCCATGTGTGCATATTAACATTAACAAACCCACGGATATCCATGTATATATTCACTTGTCCATGGGTATGGAATTCACTGTGTTAATGGGATTTATTTAATCATTATCCTTTTCCCATTCACTTAACATCCACATGATATTTACCAAATAGAATACCATTAAAAACCTAGAAGGTTTTTGAAGATGTGCTTACATTAAAACTACATATTTATACAGCAGGTGTGTTTTCATTACAAATTTCATTAAGATTTTTTTTTTTAAAGGAAACACATAAAATAAGCATTTTGTGCACAGGACATGAGATAAATTCCTCTGAACAGAATGAATGATTTGGAAGAAAAGAAAAAAATCATATTATTGCATCCCATTACCATGTCTATTATAAAGCATGTTTAGCAATAGTGAATACTTTTTTCAATGTTTCAAATATTAGCCTATGCAAAAGTTAAGAAAGTTTTAAACTATAAAATCTTCTGTTATGCCAAAATTTATAAAGGTATACTTAAAGAACGTCCTGATTTTCTAACTGTAAAAGGCTGTATACTTTCAATACTACTGAAAGGCATACTGAAGTGTCCTGAATTAATCCATTTGGACATGATGAAGTTTCTAAGCATGACCAGTTTTACAATAAAAGTTCCTGAAAATTATTAGAGTGCTTCATATATTTTTAAAGCACTTGAGCTTAGAAGCAAAAAATCTAGCTATCCTGCCTGCTACAACACATTTTTAAGAGTCAATTTTTACAAGGCAGCATAAACTTAGCTTTTATGTCTGTTATATGATCATGTGTTTTACTGCTCGTCTCAGTACCTTTATTTGACAATCACATGTAACATTTTTAGTATGCATTATGATTCATTTCTATTACAAACACAAAAATCCAGTCTCTCAGCTGGTTTAAACTGGTATTGTTCTACTGGAGTCAGTGAACAAATACTGACTTCAATGGGTTTTATGTTCACTTAGATTGCCAGAAGAGTTGTCCCACTGTGCGGAGATACACTGTATTACATTAAATTGTGTTAGGACTTCATTTGGTCCTTCACTGATTATGGTAAATACTTTTCATCACTGATGTCTCTCCCTAAATTTTAATCAAACACCCTACACTTCAACGTACATAGCAAGTCTATGGTAATTGTAAAGGTGTGCATAAGGTTCTGTTATTTTCAACTGTCTCATTTAAAATTTTCTCAGTTCCTTAGGCTTAAGAAAAGTGTGATATATAGCCACAAGACTATACACTATAGTACACCATTGCAAATATCTCATCTTAGATAAAAAGAATTCAATTTAATCAATTCACTTCCAAAATTTCATATAAAGTTTTACTTAAACAAATATGCAGCCACGCAGTATCATTTGACTTGAGCGCTGTAGCAGATCTTAAATGTTTCAAAAAGCTTTGCAAGTCACCATTTAGAAAGTTTTGACCTAGGGAAACAATGTCCAAGTCTTCTAAGTCCTACATCAAAGTATCTATACAATAAAGAGGTATTTCAGAGAACTACGGGAAAATACATACCTGGGAAAGATTCACAGGAAAGAGCAAACATCTCCTTGCACTTCACTGTTAGGGTCCTTGGTGAGTTCAGTGCATTGGCCCAGTGGTTCTTGCCTCACCATCTTCTCTCAAAGCCATGGTTCTTTCTTCCACAGCAATGTTCACGTATACACATCTTCACAAAGCATGCAGTTTTAGCATCAGGATGCACTGGAAGTGTCCATGCTATAAATGTAGCTCGAGGTAGATCATCCATAACATTGCACTTATCAAACTAGGAGTACATGAAGGAGGATGTCTTAGTCAAGAGACCATTAGAAGTAGCAAACATTTACACCAAATAGCTATGATATAACAACAGAGTAGCAGATCAGGATAGCTGGCTCAGTTTGTTTGCAAGGAAGAAAAATCAATTTATACCCATTTTCTTTTTTTTTTTTCCCCTTTATTCATTCTGTTACCTTGTTAAAAGGTAACAAGAGGAGGACTTTATTCTAAAACTGCATTCTTCAGAAAATGAGCTCATCTTTGCTGAAATTCCCAATTACAGGTGTAATCAGACTTTGCATTGCAGAAATATCCTCATAAGCTTAATGTAAACTTGTTTCAAATAGGCCAGATACCAGTTAGTACTGTATTGGACTACAGAGCTTAGAAATGTTAGTTACGTCATTTTTCTAAAATTTCTACAGCAGGCAATAGTAAAGGCACAGATAAATACTATCATGTTGTTGACAACAGATACAAAGGAAAGCAGAAAACAAATATAGTTGGACCAGTAACCCATTTAATTATACGAAAATTAAAGAACATGATAAGTATATGTATCTAAGAGTGAGCACAAAGGAAAAGCATGAGAACTGAAGGATGAAACTAATAAAGGGTGAAGGTCAAAAGTAAGTTATAAACAAGTGACTTATTAAGGAAAGAATGGCTCATAGAATATTTTGACAACTTTGTTCATTGTCAGTAAGTAATATCTGATGAAATCCATCCTCTGTTGCTAAAGAATGCAGTAAACACAACCTCCAGAATATTAATGTTCTTCTTTGGATACAAAGGAAGAAATAATGATATTTAAAAGAACATAAGGAAAACAATACAAATGAAAATGATAATCAAAAGTAAACAAAGTCATACCAATTCTAGAATGCAGAATAACTAATGAATGGCTACGTTGCTAACACCTCAGGAATAATAAGGTACCCAGAAATAGACACCATGGACACTAATCAACAGCTGTGTCTCATGTGTGTCATTTTCTTTCTGGATACTCTAACAGGTCTGTGTATACAGGTGATTCATTATACCTGGTATATCTACCAAAACTTTGTTTAGGATTCTGTATCAGATGAAACAATGATGGATTTGCATCTAGTTGAAAAAATACACAAATAATAACTATTAACAGTCAATTTGTGAAAACATATTAAGGAAGCTCCTAGGGGTACCCATCAGAGTATTGTGTTATGCAAAGCTTTTATTAACAATTTGTCCAACAGATCAAAGAGAAACAGCTATAAAATAGATCTTTGATAAAAACTCAGGAGTAGTTGTAAACATTTTTTAAAAAGATGGATTCAAAATGATCTTGATCAACAAGTAAGAGCACCCTCTTTCAGCTCTATTTCTGAATTTTTAAAATAATTTTCATACCATATCTCTGGTAAGAAGTTCTACTATGTTATTATAGGTCCATTACACAATAATTGCTTTGTTTGATGCTTTTTTGTCTCTGATTGGAAGAGTAGGGAGGAAGGGATAGAGAGTTGAAATTAATTTTAGTTCTGTCTTTGTTTGACTAGATGTTACACTCAGTTTTCCAATAAACTTAATAGATTTCTGGGTGGAAAGCAAGTAAGACAATTTTCTTTACAGCTATAGAACAGTCTACTTGTCAGTAAAAGATGTGATGAGATGCAGTTCTCAGGTCAAGGTTATCCTGAAATCCTACTATTTTTGTGGATGTTACAGCAGGTGTACGCACCTTCAAGATGGCAGAAGCATCTTTACCTGAGTGAAAAACTATGAGCAACAGAGATATTTAGATTCTGTGTTCATTTGATAGATTTTGCATTATGGAAGGTAATGAGTCATAAGAAAATAAAACCATAGTTTGCTAACATTTTGTAGGTGCTGTAAGTTTTCCCTAGTCATGTGTATCAATGTTCAGCTACAAGGTGTGAATTTCCCCATGTGAAAACACCTCATGTGAAGACTGGTGGGGTAAGTTTATAACCATTGTTCCCCAGACTAATAAGCAATTAGAAGTGTGGAAGCAGTAACTATACTTCAAGAAGATCAAATGTTTATTCCTGTGGGCTGTAGCTTTGTAGTAGATTTACCACATCAGGAGCTGTTTGACAGTGAAGACACTAATTGGAAGATACTTAATTATACAATATTCACAGGCTTCTCACAGGTCCCATGAGGTAAAGTATTTAATGAATGAGACATTTCATGATTGGTCAGATAAATATTGTAGCTGATATGAGAATAAACACTATTAAAAATCATCCAGACAAGATGATGTCTAAGAAGAACTAGAAATTGTTTATATATAAGATTAACGATGAGTAACTTTTAAGATAAATAATGAGAACTGCATCCTTAGCTGTACTTGCACTCAGAATGTAGAATTTAAATTCTTTTCCTATATCAAATAGAACTGAAAAAAATATTAAAATACATGCTGCAGGATGTTCTGATTAACTAATTTTCATTATCATGAAAGTACACAGCTGTAAATATAGAAAAAAAAAAAATCTTAGGTACTGGTCTAATAAAATAGATTGCATAGACAGGACAGGATAGGATAGTTCCTGTCTTCCTTCCATGCTAGACTCCATGTCAAGAGCAAAATATTTTACTGATTTTGACTGAGAATCTGAATAACATCAAATTTGGAAAGAAAAAATAAAAATAAAAGATAAGGAAAAAAAATTATGGGGAAAAGCGACACATTTATGACACCCTGACAATTATTTCAGTCATCTAGAATGCCTTTCAAACTGAGAGTGCATGAGGGACTTTTCAGAAGGCACCAAGTGATCTAAACCACATTTTGAGAATTTAAGACATCCTCACATATTTAGATGACTTCATTTGTTTCCATAAAACATCGGAAGAACATCTGGCAAGCACAGAAAGTCTTCTAAAGCTTTTTAAGGAGTAATGGTTTAAACTTGAGAAAAACAAATGTCAGTTTGTTAGGGATCACATTACCTTCTAAGGATATGCATGTCCTGAAGATGGGTGGAAGCCTCAGTCACAGAAACTGGATGTTAAGAAATATTTGATAGTTCCTGAATATACAGATGCAAAATCTTGTGCAGATTCTTGATGACACTTATACAGAATGTTCCAAAATATTCAACTAAAAGAGTTTTGTTATAATACTGCTTTTCATGAGAAAACTTGGTTTCCTGAAAAGTTTTAAATCCATACATTGTTTAAATTCCTGAAAAAATACTTGCATCTTATAGAAACTTGTGATTTCTCAGAACCACAAGTTAATCACAATTAATGCCAGAGTGTTAGGAGAATAAATCAGTAAGATGCTGAATAGCAGCTTTTTAAGATAAAAGAATTTGTAGCAAAAATAATACTCAACCTTATATTATGAACTTCCAGTAGGCCTCAAAGACATATTCACTAAAAATGAAATGCATTAGATACATCAACTATAATTCCTTGTAGTCTCTACTTATGAACCAGAAAGAATTGTGGAACTGGGCATACACATTACATAAAAGAGTTGCAATTACACATTAACTTGAGGGAAAAAAAAAAAGTGCCAATGTGTATGAGATCAGAGAAACTTAGGTTCAGTGGATATATTCAAGAAAATCTGACTTTGGAGGTTAAACTGAAAGATTATTCCAGTACATAGTTATGCATGTAACAGAATTTTTACATTGTTGCTGTTTTCAGCCACATACACAGAGGAGACTTGAAATTTCCTCAAAGTTTATGGTGGTTGGTCATTTGGAGGAAAAAAAAAAAAAGAGATCCTAGGCCCACTAGTCCTGACTAGGTATTTTCAGTTTTCCTTTTGCTTTACATGGTCTGCTTAATGGCTGAATATTTTTCTACCTTATTGGTTAAGAGACCTCAGTTCTGGAGAACAAAGACTGATTTCCAGAGAAACTAGGAATTTTTATCATAAAGAAGCATGGGAGATACCTGAGGGAGCATCATAATATTTTAATTTTTTTTTTAGACATCTATTTCTGGCTATTTCCAGCAACAGACACTGGCTAGATGAACCATGCGTTTTACCTCCAGTGCTCAAGATATTGAAAATTAAGATATTGCAAATTAAAAATTTGTCGAATAAAGACAGATTTAACCTGTGGTATAGGCTGGGAATCCTGTCCTCTCTGAAAATCTAGATCAGTTACTGAGCCCATAAACACCAGGCTCAAGACAAATATTGAAATATTGGCAGAAAAACAGAGAAATGGTTGTTGATGGTCAATGACCTAGACATGGAGGCATCAACAAAATTGATTAAAACTTCTGAGGTTATTTTGAAATTCTTTATTAAACTGAAAAGCAGAAGATATGGGGAAGTGAACTTTTAATAAATATTGGTATTATCTGAAATCTGATTTGTAATTCACCTGAGTAAGTCACCATAAATCACCGTAAAGTAGACATTTTGTGAGGCCTATATATATCTAACACAGGGAAGATGTCTCACATCTTAAAATAATCTACCTCTAAAGCTGGCTTGGAGACAACTAAGTCCTGTATCCATTATTTGCAGTATAGATGCTATTACCTGTGCAATTGCAAAATCAAAGGCAGAAATACTGAAGGAGAAGAGCAGGCTCTGCACTCTAATGTAAAATATATCTGGAAAGTTCACTGCTGGTGAATGCCAAACAAGGCATAAAATATTAAAAAATTGGTTCAATGGGCACTTTACTGAAAATGTCTTCTCATTGTGTAATACTGTATAAAACCCCAACGCATTAGAAGGTCTAAGGAATAAAGCAAAGAACATTATCGATTACAGAATATTATAATGTATTATTTAAAACAGTGGTCTTCCTTCACTACAAATACTATGTTATGTTCCTCACTATCTTCATACGGATAAGGTTATAAACAGTAACAATATGGTCATGATATTGTGGCTGTGTTCATGAAAAGAAACTGAAAAATACTGAGATATTTTTCATCAGATATGAATGAATAATAGACTTAATAAACACATATAACATCATAAATAGTACGGGGGGGGGGGGGGGGGGGAGGGAAGCGGGGGGGGGGGGGGGGGGAAGAGCAGATATTTGCTTTACTATTTTTCCCATTTATAAAACATACTAATGGCAAAACAGGAACATATGTAGATTTGTAACAACAGATATTCTCTCTATATAGTGCGTAATTGCCACAAGATATCTAGAACTTAGGAAGACTTGAAAAAAAAAAGAATCAGAGATGCTTATCAATGAAGGGCAATCAAGGAATAGGAAAATTTCCTTTTTAAAATGCACAATGGGGATCTAATAAGTGGATGCTATACTTCAGAGCCTATCGTGATCTCTGAGAGTTTTGAGAGAAAGTAGACTTTTTCGCCCCTTCAGACATGTTTGCAACTGGTCACAGGTAATGAAAAGGCAGTAGACTTTCTGGAAAAAGATTATTTTAAGCCAATCTGTTAATCATTTCGATGCAAGAAAAGTAAGATATGAACGGAATACTCCACAGGCTGTTGTAGGAGATATTCTGCCTGAGTAGAGACTGGAGACTCTAGAATTATGCCACTAGGCTACTAGCTCAGTCATGCAGGACAATGCAAAAAAAATATGAGGACAGGCTGAGGGAACTGGGGTTGTTCAGCCTG
>BJBW01010119.1:39261-100350 GCA_004320125.1 Scolopax mira
ACAGGAAGGCTGGGGAGAGTCTGTTCACAAAGGCCATCATGACAGAACAAAGGGTAATGGCTTTAAATTTGTTCATGAACCTACTCCTGGGTTACCCCTTTATAACTATATCTTTGATTGTGTGATGGTGGAATTTACATGCCCACCCAGGTTACGTTGATCGTCATAGAAAATAAGGTATGTTGATTGACGCTGTATGAATCTGTGCCACTCTTAAAATAATGTATGATGTTTGCCTTGCAAGTGAGGATTGAGGGAATGTTAAACTTATAGTAGCTACTGTTGAGCTGCCTGTGTGACTTCCCATAACTATTGTCAGCATCAATTAAGTTGATAGGGAGTCCTGATGCTCACAGAGAGGAATCTCACACATCTTTTGGGGTTTAGTTCAAAAAGTTAATGAAACTCATTGTCAAGTAGCAGTCTGACTGCAACTGACGAATGCACAGTGTAGCCTAAAGTATGGTATTTGGGATAAAACTACCAAGTGAGTTCTTAGTCTCCTTAGCCTTTGCAATGTCTGAGTTCTTGCTGAAAGTGCAAGGGACACCCAGTCATATTCCTTTTTTACAATAAAATTCCCTATGCTCACAAGCAATAAATCACAAGCAATAAATTGGACAGCATGTTGCATAAATTTCATAAAATATCAGGATCACCCCAGGATGGAAACTCTCTGATGCTCACTCCACCTCCTTTAGAATAATTTTTGAATGTGTGTGAAGGATATGCAACACAGTAGAGGACTGAAGACTTACGTGTCTGAAATCTACTCAGTACAATAGGATGCAATTGTTTTTAACAGCATCAAACTCTAAAGGTCTGTCTTATCTGTGGATGACATCTGAAAAAAAAAATTAAACACATACATTTCTGCATGGAATTATAAATAAATCCCAAAACTGAACTGGTTTTGTATGTCATACTACATATTTGTAGAATACATTAATTTTCATTACAGTCTTCTACTGAGAAAAACAGCCAATAACAAATGCTAAGGCAAAATAAAGCTTAAGAGGATCCTGCAAATACTTAAATTCTAAAAGTGCATTAAGCAGAAACAACCCAATATCCTGCATTTAAAATGAAAATATATTTCTCCTTTGTGAATAGTTAGCTGGAGCCAAGAACACATCTGTTATGAGGATTCTACCTCATTTTTGTGCCCAGCATTCCCAACAACAAAAGTGGTTGCTTTTTTAAAAAAAAAATCATTTACAAATGTTTATCTGCTAAGAATTGTATACTTTTTATTTGCTATTTTATTTAAAATATTCTGTATGAACTAATGCTTATCATTAAGTTCAATAACATAAAACTGAATCTGTCCTGAAGTGATAATGTAATAAAGGGGCAACAGTGAGAGAAAATATTATGGCAGTGACAGAAGAATGCAGCTATACATTTTGATGAAGAGTGAGTGTTCCATGACCTAAGACAGAGGAAGCTATAAATGATTCCTAACTTTGAGAAATCCTGTAGTTTGGTTAATTTAAGACACAGAGTTCTATCTAATTAAAAGTAAGTACAGATCTACTCTGGTCTTTGGTCTTTTATTGGGTCCTGGCCTCAATAAAATTATTTTCATGTGATCCATATTGCTATTGTAAGGGCCTCTGTATGGTGGATTGTTTGATTTATTATTATCTGATTTGCACATTGAAAATGATTACCCTCAGGAGAATTATAATGGGATTTGATTCAGATGTAAATAAATAACAGAAGAGCCCCGAGATCTCAGCACAGTTTGCTTCTTTTTGTGGAGCTTTCCAGATTTCCTAACTTGCCAGAGAATCTTTTCCAAACCTAAGGGCATAACTTTACAATTTGTGTCCCACTTTTTGGTATTTTGTTAAACAGATACATATATATAATGAGCAGTTGCTTCTGACTTCAGGAGCGTGGTTGTCCTTGTGGTCACTCCTCAATGTTGCAAAAGCAGGTTAGATAAATGCTTCCAATGATCTTGCTTGATACCTAAAAAGAAGTTTCTATTACTTCCTTATGTATAAAAATACCCTAGTTCTGCAAGTATGTGCACATGTACATAAATTTATCTGAAAACTTTCAAGACTAAATTTAAAAACTAAACACATAGAAAAAGGTCAGATGCCTTAAAGGTAAAACCTATAATTTCTAATTTCTAGACACTTGGCACTCTGAGGGAAATCCCAAATTAGATTCAGGCACTTTAGAGTAGAAATAAAGAAAACTTGCAAGTGCTGACCTGGGAACTGCAGAACTAGGTAGAAGGAAATCAGAAATCCTGAACTTCTCTACAAAATAGGAGTGAGTGAGACTGCCAGGGGCTTCTTCTGACCATCAGGATTTAACAACTATTTCCTGAAGAAGGTTACCTAAAAATGTATCCTTGAAAAAAACCAAACCAAAAAGCAAACAGCATTTATCGCTATTGTTTACACAAAAGCTTGTCAGTCATAAAGTAAATTACTGTAACATGGTGCAAAGAACTTTACTCCAGCTGAGGGGCAACAACTTTTTAAATACCTTGAGACTGATAACGAGCATGTTTGACAACAGTATCATTCATGATCTTGTGTTTATTTATATCCCAGAGTATAATTTTTATACTTTACGTGTAATTTTTTTCCACAGCTTTACAGTGTCAGCCCTGATGATAACAGAAGACATCCATCCTGCACCCAGTGAAAATTAGCAGAATGGCTTAGTACAATTCTACCTGACTAAAATATGCACTAATTCACTGCTCTTTACCATCAGCTATTTGGAAACATCCTTTATGCTAATGAGCACAGAGGGACTGCACATTAAAGATGGCCAGGCATATATATTCTTTCTTTTCAATTTCATATTTTCCTTTTGGAGTCTGTGAGAGATCTTCACAATTACTAAGAAACCTGTCGTGTCTTTTACACATCCACCATATGACTGTGTAAGAACTGGGAAGTCTTGTATATTCTAGAGGAAATGTCTGTTTTTTCAGGATGGGATTATGAACAAGATTTACAGAGATTCTCAGAGTCTTTCTGCATTGAACAAGAAGGTACCAGTCTCAAATGTAGATCTGAGTAATAACTATACCATTTGCTCCCCCTTTGTGATATATTCCTGCCTTTTACTTAGGCCATCATGCTCTTTTAGGGGATTTTTTTGTTTGGGTTTTGGTTTTAGTCTGGATTTTGGGTTTGTTTGGTTTGGGTTTGGTTTTTTTGGTCTTTTGTGGTTTCTTTTGCTTTGGTTTGGGTTTTTTGGTTTGTTTTTTTTTCAGAGCAGGGGGGACTGAAATTATGCGAGTTGCAAAAAATTTTCATCAATGATAATTTCTTCTTATTGGCATTTCCTCTGATGGCATATATCCTCTGATGTTTTTCAAGTCCTGAGTTAGTTTTCGCCTTTTCTCTTTCCTATTCTCAAAGCTATTATCAAAGTAACCTGAATAAAGTAAAGAAGTGTTGGAAAGAGTAACTAGCAAGATGATGATAGAGAATACTGATAGAAATATGGGTTTTGGAAAACGTGTTTTTCTGCAATTGTCAATTTTTGGTGTAAGTGCCAGCATGCAGTGCAGCTACAGTCTCTCTGATGGGAACTGTCCTGCAGGTTCTGAGTGGGATGGGCCAAAATTCTGGACAGTGACAGGGACCACAGGCAGCCTCAGGACTTTTGGGGAGCAGCAACCCAGGGCTGGGGCACAGATGGGCTGTCCCATTGCAAGCAGCTGGAGATAGGGCCGGAGACAATATGGGGCTGAGGGAACTGTCCAGGAATTAAGCTGCCTATAGACTCAGGGCCAGGGATGGAACTGTGCACAGCATCAATAGGGCCAAGATGGGGAAAGATCGAGCCAAAATGGGGCCTAAGGAACCTGAGTGGGGCATCTCAGGTCTGACCCATCAATAGGTCTAATAGTGCTCTCAGGGCCATAGCAATAAGATTGACTCTTTATGAGAAGCTGGAGGATAAAAAGGCTCTTCATGAAATGGAGATTTGGGAGCAGCACTTAAATATGACTGGGTTGTATAAAAGGTATTGTTCCTGCAAAGCAATGACAATACTGCAGTAAAGCATTGCAGGATGAAAGCACATAATTTAAAGATTCAGGTATGGAAGTTGGAGAGGACGAAGATCCAGACAACTGTGATTAGCTTTTCTAAAATTTCTGGTTTAATTTTTGTGGTAATTCCATCATATGAGCTAGATATCATCATGGTTTAAGTTACATAAGTTTAAATTTTATTGTTTTCTTTTTAAATTTCAGCCTTACCCCAAGTGACTTTTCAACACACTGGAAGTTTCACACTTATCTGCCCATGTGTCATTGCTAAAAGCCTTTTTGAGCTCAGAGTTTTAAGGCAAATGGAGAGAAAAGAGATGTTTGATTTGTCACTCAAGATATGTGACTCACGGTCCAGTTAATATCTAAAAGAATGTTTTTTTCTTGCCTTCATTGTACGATTATTATTTATACCACATACAGTTCACAGTGTTATAAATCTTTTCTGCAAAGATAATCAGGCATAACTAAAGAGACTTACTAAGGAAGAAAATGAGAAACACAATCATTTCATGAGAAAATTTGCATAGTAGAAAAATGTAGGAACAATAAAGTGGTATGAGAAAATTCAGAAGGACAATGAAGAGAGTCAGGGAAAAAGAAAGTAAATATGAAAGAAAAAGCAGAAAAAATGTAAGAAGATGAAAAATAACAGGAACAGGAAGCAGTAGAGAAAACGATGATTATGGAAAAAATGACTGAAGATAATTTGTTGCAAGAAAACATTGGGGGCAATTACAGTCATTGCTAACCAAAAAGCTGATATAAAATGTGTATGACATGCATATGAATTAAAAAGTCCATCAAGAAACATCATAGAAGTTGTGCTTGGTTTTGATCTATAGATAGATAGTGAAAGGACAAGAAAACTTCACCTCAGGATCAACTCACCAGCTTAAGAACTCCAACTTTAATTTTTCATGGAAAACCAGCAATTTGCTTAAATGACTGTAAACCCACAAGATTTTCTATTCTATTCTTTTTATTTTTTTTTATCATGCAGCTTAACAATGTTTTTATTCATACTTTTGCTAAATAATTTATATCTGTGTGGTTTTATCGTTAAATGTCTATGTCTTATAATTGCTATAAACAGATGAACAGGTATAGTATAATGGCATATTATGTTATGGGAGTTTATTTTTTGGTGAATAATTGAAAGCATGTTTAAAATAATTCAAAAAGTGATAGAATTTTATTATTTCATTATTTTTCTACAAGACAAACAAAATATCTCTGCTGAATATTTGGGATTGCAAGGAATGTTATTGGCAGTTATATTGTTTTATTTTTTTCTCTTTAACAAATAGATACATACATGATCTCCATCAATTTTGGTGTCAAGGCAGTAAGGTCAATGCTACTGCCTCACTTGTGTTAACGTTTGTCATTTACACATTTACGCTATAAATGATAAATGAGGCTATAAATTGTCCATTTCGTTTTGATTAATTTTAAATTATAATTGTTTTGTTTTGCAAAGCAATCATTGTCCTGTTATTGTTCACATCATAGCTCATGTATCCCTAACTCAGCTCCAAGTTCTTATCCCAATATTGATCAAGAGACAAAGTACCCATCCAGGGACCATCAGGAACTAGGACATGGCCTGACACCATACACAGTTATAACACAATTACCATTTTGACATACTATTAGTTGCCTTTGCATATAGACTGATGATGAGGTGAGGAATTTATAACAATGTGGCACCATGAGCCTTTTACTAAAGCACTTTTTACTGTAACAATAAGAAAATTTTAAGTAAGAGACACAGAGATTGAATATACAGTTGTGATTGCATCATCGAAAACAACCATTGCTTTGCAAATTGATTAACATATACATGAAATAAAGAAAATAAGACAAGAAAGCCTGAAGAGCAAAAGGAAGATAAGGAAAGAAGTAATGAGCTGGAAAAGGTGGAAGATGCTAAGTTAGAAAGATGGACCTAGAGTTTAAGGCAGTTTTACTTTAATGCTTTATGGATCACCAAAAACAAATGTACATTTAGATGACCTACGGTACTTAGGTATTTTGCAGTACTTAGGGTATGCTTTTTCTAAGGTAATGTTGGTGCCCTGAAATTTTTTTGTAAATGGAATGGATTCAACCTTAGAGACTTCACAATTTGCTTGCAAAACATTTGTTCTAGGAGGTAGACAACATGCCTTCCAAATACCACTCTGAGTTGGGTAGAGGAGATAGCTGAACCATTATTTACCACTGTCTAGGTGGGTGGGCTAGGCAATAGACTTTCAGACATGAGAGAGTAGATAACTTCTTCATCTCCCTGTTTTTTTCTAGCTGTGCTTTTGAAAGCACTATTGGTTCTACTCCTAGAATTAAATAAACAATGGGAGAACCCCAATTCAAGCATAAGTATGGGTCAGAGGGTTTGAGGATTATGCCAAGATCTGAGTCACCATGTACACTGCCACTAGGAGAAATGTAGTTTCCTGTGAACTTTGAATGCTTGCCTGGTTAGTTAGAGGGTGCAAAAAAGTTCTGAAAATGTTCAGAGGTCTATGAATGTCAAATATTGCCTGATATTAACATGATTAATAGTTATCTAAATCCTTCCATGAAATTAATTCCTTGTTCCTTCAGTTCTCCTTTTAAGCTAGAATAATGATGACTTTGGGTTGTTTTTTTTTAGACTGTAAACTCTCTCTTCTCTCTGAATATGCAAAACAGTTCTCAGACATCACCTGAGACTTAAAAGCAGTATTACAACAAGTAAACTCTTACAGTAAACCAAGGTTTGGATACTGTGTCTAAGTTGGTAGGAGAGAAATTATTTAGACTGAAAGCTTTGTTACAGATGAAGCAGAAGGAAGATAAGGGAGCAATTAAGATATTTTAGATTCTTTGAAGTTTCAGATTCTCCAAATCCTTCAAGGTCAGTAAAGAGATGACCTAGATTAACTTCAAAAATATGTCTTCCAATTCAGTAATTGTAAAAGGGTTACAAACACAATTTTAAGCACAATTCTCTTGAGAGACCAAAATAGGGAGTGCTGGTTCTAGTGGAGAATGAGAACTAAATAAAAAAGGTTAAATATTTCAATCATATTATCAGGAGTATAGTAGTAGAATAGGCACCAGATGGTGTTAGGTAGCTTTTTGGATGTAACTATCTTGCACACTACAGTTCCATGAAGAAGTACTTGAGCTACTATGAGCATGACATCATTTTAAGCATTGAACATGACTGCATTGTGTCAATTTTTTTATTGATTTTTCCTATAGATGTGAATCTTATAAAGTATCAAACAGTCTAAGTCTTGTAAAATCATCAATTCAGTTTTAAATAAATCTATCCTGACTGACTGACATTCAGAGCACAATAAAGGAAAAAACCAAAGGCTTTTACACAGAAATGAAGCTACAAAGAACTTTAGATAACATTCTATGGAGAAGTAACGGTCAGCGCTACTACGAAATAGGCAGAAAACAAAATAATACATAATATGTGTACTGACAGGCCTTGCTGATTTTGGATTAATGTTTACAGACATCCTCTTAAAGACACCTAAATTTTATGAGAAACAATGAGGTATTAGCTAATACAGTTTCTTCATGCCTGAAGTATTTCTCCCTCAACACTTCTCAAATTACTTCTGCAAAATAATTACTTTGCTTATGGATATTGCACTGTGTTCTTATGAATGAGATGTCATCATTCATATGAAGGGGGTGGAAAGCCTGGAAGACAATGACAGTGCTAGAGAGAAGATGTTAATTACTTTTACTGTAAAAGCCATCTGTTACAAGAGTTTGGATTAAATCCCATCAACCTTCTTGCATATCCTGACTAAAGTAAGTTTGCTGAAATATAAAATGACTCACTTATACTTAAAGAAAAACATACAGGAGATAAAGCATCTGACTATCACCTCCGAGATTACATCACTGCTTTAAATTGTCAAGCAAAAATTACTTAGAAGCCTAGGTTACTGACAGTGTGCATACCTACAGGTCATATTACAGCAAGACAACCCTATGATTAGGGGACTCAATGAGGGAAAAGTTAAATCAAATGGAAGATACCGTCTAATTTCGTAACTCTAGAAAGATGAAATAGGTTAAAACATGATACTTAGATCATTCTTCTGTGTCTTCCCCTAAGAAGGAAGAAAAAAGGAGATTTGCCTTCATGTTAATTAACATCGTTTTTCAATCCAGAAAATATTAGCCTTTGGTAACTCCATCAGTGTTCAGAAAAGAGTAAAAATATTTTTGTCTCATTGTTTTGGATGGCAACTTCAAGGCTAAATTTTGGGACCATATCATTCAATAAAACTCAAGAATCTGGTATGTATGTTCATGTCAGTTACCTGAGACGCATTCAAATATCCAGCAGAGTTTTAATAAAAATTCTCTACATAAGTGTCATTCAATGAACATAATTTCAGTGGTATGTTTTCATTTTTTCTCTAAAACTAAACATATTTGCTTTTTTACTTCAGTCTACAGATTAAGTAAATTCACATCTCTAGATAACAATGTTAACGTAATGAAATTCTGATTTTACCATCTCTGGAAATTATGATCAATATAGCAAAACTGCATTGAGATCAGGAATTGCTTTCCTCATGCTTCCTAATGATTCACATAGTAAGAGACTTTTCTACAATCTTAAATTTTCACTCGGAACAAATCTTGCAAGAGCAACTATGGAGCAACATTGTGGGATATAGACTAAAATGTTAAGAACTAACCCTGTCACCTTTTGAGTTTCTAATCCTTCAGCTATCCATGTGTGTACTAACTCCAGCAGAGCTATGTGTGGGTACAGGGCTGTGCCTACAGAGCCAACTGAATATTCAGATTCTACATTTTACTACCTCTCAACACAGCTTTCACTTAAACTGTGACTGGGCTTGTGCAAAGCACAGTCACACTGTGCTTCATGATATCCTGGTCTCTAAACTGGAGAGACATGGATTTGATGGACAGAACACTTAGTGGATAAGGAACTGACTGGATGACCACACTCAAAGGGCTGTGGTCAACGGCTCAATGTCCAAGTGAAAATCAGTTGCAAGTGGTGTTCTTCAGGGGTCGGCACTGGGACTGATGTTGTTCAATATTTTTCTCAGGGACATGAACATTGGGATTGAGTGCACCCTCAGCACGTTTACTGATGACACCAAGCTGCTTGGCATGGTGGACATTGGAGGGAAGGGATGCCATCCAGAGGGACCTGGACAGGATAGAAGTTCAACAAAGCCATGTGCAAGGTCCTGCACTTGGGTCATGGCAATCCCAAGCCATGTACATAGAATGTATTGAGAGCAGCCCTGAGGAGAAGGTGGATGAGAGACTCAACATGGGCCAGTAATGTGTACTGGCAGCCCAGAAAGCCAGTGGTATCCTGCATCAACAGTGTGGCCAGCTTGTCGAGGGAAGTGATTCTGTCCCTCTACATCACTCTTGTGAGACCCCACTTGGAGCACTGTGTCCAGTTCTGGAATCATTGGCACAGGAAGAACATCGACCTGTTGGAACAGGTCCAGAGGAGGGCTACAAAGATGATCAAAGGGCTGGAGCACCAGTCTTATGAAGATAGGCTGAGAGCACTGGGGTTCTTCAACCTGTAGAAAAGGAGGCTTCAAGGAGACCTTATAGTGGCCTTCCTATACCTAAAGGGGGCATACAGGAAAGATGCCCCCTGTATGGGGGGAAAGGGGAAAGGCCCTTTATTAGGGAGTGTAGCAACAGTTTGGGGAGTAATGATTTTAAATTGAATGAGGGGAGATTTAGATTAGATACTAGAAAGAAATNNTGTGGATGCCCCATCCCTGGAGGTGTTTAAGGCCAGGTTTTATGGGGATTTCAGTAACCTGGTGTTGTGGGAGGTGGCCCTGCCCATGGCAGGGGGCGTTGTAACTTGATGGTCTTTAAGATCCCTTCCAACCTAAACCATTCTATGATTCTAAGGTTCTATGATTTCAGAATTTCTTTTTGTCCTGAGGAGTGAACAAAAATGTTTTATAACAATTAGAATCTGCCCACAAAACTTCTGCCATTTGAATCCGCATTTCTAAAAGCTCATTAAAAATGAGTCACATTGCTTCCTACTGTGCAGTAAAATGCAAGACCGGATTATGATATATAGTGTATACACACTGTATGTATTTTTATCATTGTTCAAAGAACTTTGAGGTTTTGTTTGTTTTGGACTGACAAATTAAATGTCCACAAATCTTAAATAACACTGCTGTAGTGGAAGTTGGGACACTTCAATCATCTATAAAATGAACAACATCTTATTTTTCACTACAGAAGTACACTCTTTCAAAAGCACCTACGTTGTAGAACATTAAATGTTGAGCTTTTTATACCAGTATATAAATCACTAAATTGGAAAATGGTGTATTAACCAGATAGTGTCACTGTATTGGGATATTGTGAGAGAATAATTCTCTCCTGCTATTACAGAAACACCAAATCTGTTGCAGTGATCCTGGATATATACGACAAGATACTGCTTATTTGCAGAAGAAAGGTATTAAATTTGTAGCAGTGTTACAGTACAAAACTTCACTGAATTGTACACTATTTATGAACTGTTGTATTTGGGAAATCATGGAGTAAGGTTTTATTCCCTGAGTGAAAGTACAAAAAAAATCTGATTGTAACTGGATTAAATAACAAATTTATTTGAACTGTTCCCCTCTCTCACTGGGTTGGTGATGAAGAGTGGAATTATCTGGGTGTTAAACATTAGAGATATAATGAAAATTAAGACGATAGTGTCCTCCAGGTTGTTCATAAAGATAATAGCTAAGTTACAATAGTAATAAAAGCAAATCCCAGTACATTCTTATATTTGCAACAAATGAATGGTTGCAATTAACTCAATGGATCTCCTTCCATGCCTAAAACACATGAGTACAATGATGTGAAAACTCTAAAAAACAAAAGTCCATATACTTTTCTCTGTTTTCACTGCTGAGGCAATCTTATCCTTGATATCACATTTGTGTTTTACATAAACCACAAAGCACTAACAATTGCATTTCCATATTGTCTCAATAGGTTTATTACTGAAGGAAGAGTGGCTGCATCAATATGAAAAACTGTCAATGAGCCCACGCCCTGCTGGACAGCTCCAAATTAATCATATAGCTCATTACAAAAACAGCATTTCCTTTCTTTTCCATATGACAGTGATTATAGTCAGCCATGGAAAAGTTTCTCCAGATGAGGTGCCTGAAGGAGAGCACTAATCTAACTCTTCTGAAAGAGCAATGCTTTCCTTTCCCAGAGGCTACAAAACACCATAAAAGAATGTTCTCTTTGGCTTACCCCCATTTTTCCCCCTCAACATATGCTTCTCAATTTATTGAACAGCTTCAGAGCCTGAACTGCAGAATTTAACTCCTGCATATCTGAGGTGAAAGGGATTCAACCTGATTAGCTTGACTTTCCTTCAAGTCTCTTTGTTCTTTTCCATCTTACATTGAAAAGGCAAAGAAAGGAACAGGAACGGGGGAGGGGATAGCACAGAAGCAGCCATGAATGGATAATCTACTTCTTCAAAACTGCCCATTTTCTAAGGTACTTAACCCATGAAGTGACACAGAATAAGACAAGAAGGAAAGACTTTTCAGGAGGGATAACCTACAATGTGGTTAATGAAGGCCAAGAGGTTGTGCTAAGCTTACTGGTGGTCTTTTAGTTATGAATGACAGAAAAATAGGATAAATGCTTAGAGTAAATCTACAAAAAATCATGTGTTCACTTTTCAGGAGCCACTATACTCATTCTTGCTCATATCAGAGAAGAAAAAAAAAAATCAAACCCAAACAACAAATACATGAAAGAATGTGGGTACTTGCAACACATAAATATTAATTTCCTCTAGGGAAGGAAGGGAAGGGTTAGACACCTGTGCAGCATATAATACCTCAACTTTTTCAGATCAGTCCCTAGCTTAAGACTCATAATTAACAAAAGAGACACAGACAAAACTGCATGGCACCTGTGTTACTGTGTTCAGTTTGCTGTTCTCACAAAGGACGCGGAAAGGTTCCTCAAAACTAATACAAGCTTGGGCTGCACTAGGTGTATTAACAAAAGAGAGTCTTGAATCAATGGAGTATGACACAGAGGCATTCTATGTATGTTCTCAGGCCTCTTGCTCACCTGATATCTAGTCATGAATGTCTTCAGAAATACACAGTTGTCTGCTCAATAAGGAGGCAAATCTTCATCCCTGATGATACAACTGAAAAGTTCATGAAGATTTTCTCCTTATCTAGGTTTTACTATATGAAGAGAATTTTTACAAAGTGGGGACTATTCTCAAAAAAAACAAAGGTATAAATTGAAGAATCTCATTTTCTTTATTCTGAGGTTTTCAATGGATCTTCTTATTTCTTCTTTCTGGTATCTAAACTCCTCTTTTGTTTCTTATAGCAAACTACAGAAACAATCCTATTCTGTATCAGTTTTCGATAAACAAATCAATGCAACAGACATATGTTATTCCTCAAAAACAGCAAAAATGTAAACATCTGCTCTAAATCCTCAAATTAATCTTGTTTTCCTTAGGGATATTTAAGTTTTCATTTCCTGATATATCATCTTTCGTGTCTCAGGCTTCTTATGGGAAATCCTGAAGCCATTATTCTGGATAAAAATAAATAAATGTAAGAACTCCAAACCAATTAGGAGAAGAAAAAAAAAAGACAAGCCCAACCCTGATTAAACTGTTTGGAATTTATACAGGACATGTGATCACAGCTAGATAAAACATGGTTTAAAAGATTCATTACAGTTTTTCTTTTTTTTTTTTTTTTTTTTTTTTTTTCCCTCCAAATATACATTAAGTATAAGTCTTCATGCTGGCACACTTATCTTTTTATTTGGAGGATTAGTGAAAATGGGTAAGGACTGGATGAAACAGGTTTGCCCAAGTAGCTGTCTTTGATACTGTGATCTTTAGTCATACGGTTGAAACCATCTTTCCTTGGAAACCTACTAAAGGACTGAAAAGAAACAAGACTTAAGACACTGGCCAGAGATCTCACTGGGAAGTTGGTAAAATCAGATCTGAATATGCAGATTTCTCAGAAAGATTTGACCTAGAATGGTGTATACTAATTGAAGAAGTTAGCTTTATGACTCATCATGTAGATAATTTACCCTTTTGTAATTTAGGATTTTTGTAAGACACAAATAGATTCCACTGTGCAATCAATCCTGTTCAAAATATGCAAAAGCAATGTAAGATAAAAACGCAACATTAAACACAGTGTGTAATTTTGTTATTGATTTCAGTGCAGCTAAAATGTGCTGAGCATCTTTATTGCTTTCTGACATATAATAAGAACAGACATAGTAAGAAAATTTCTATATATACCATACCATTTAATAATACTTCCTTCCTAAACACTAAATAATATATATACATATATAGAGAGCGTAAGAGTATATATATGTGTGTGTATATATATATGTGTGTGTGTGTGTGTACTCTTTTTTAAAGAGCATATAAGATCAAAATGTGAATTAAACTGAGTACTGGACAGGGAGGACTGAATATCAGCCACTTGATTTAGGTAAGTCTGAAATGAAATCAGTTGGAATAGTTTGACAATAGTTTATCCACATCCACAACCATGAGATTACATTGGTTATCTATTACATTTTGCTTCAGTAATGAATCCTAACCTGTTTTTCTACTCTAAAAAAAGGAGGGTTTCTTTTTATGTTTCATGACTTTGTTGTGCTGGTACATTCACTCAAATTTTCTGGGCTTAATATTAAATATATAATTAATTACAAGACTCTGTAGAAAGAGAATCTAGATGTTTATTCTTTTCCTTTGCAAATCAGCATGTTTACAGACATTAAATCTGTGGATGTTGACTCATCGTCAAGTTGTTGACATTAAAAATTAATTATATTTGAAAGAATTAGACAAGTCTTGCTATAAAAAATGAAAATTGATATGCTACTTATGTTTGTATTGTAAGAATACCAACAGCTATACATTTTTGAGGCCCGTGTGAAAAATTCCAGGATTTGAAAATTTTTGTTTCCTTTTCATTCAAGTTGTTTCCTTAGAATATTACTATTTTTTTTGATCTGGCTGAGATCAGTGTAATTAAAACTGTAGATTTGTAAATAGCCATCTGCCTACATTAGAATCTTCATGCTTCACGTGAATTCTGTTAAGGTTTTGTTCCAGCTTCCTTGAACTAACAGGTCAAATTCTGCTTAAGATGTACATCTGGCCCCTGTTGATGAAGTAAGACGTACTGCATTTTACAAAGAGCACCAAAGATCAGCCAAATGATCTTTTATGCATTTTACAAATGCATTTACACAGTGTGCAGCTGCTGTGGTATTCTTCCAAGGTGTTCCCCTTATTTGTCCCTCTGCTTCTCCCAGTGTTGCAAGCTGAAATTATTCCATTGGTAATTCCAGTTTATATCATTATTAAATACCAGTTCTTAAGTAGGAGAGCAGGAATGTCTGGAAGTAACATCAGCAGTTCAGTATCTGGGAAACAAAGGCAAAAAAATCTTAAAAGTTATAGATTTTTTAATTTTCCTGAGTAAGTTCTGATACTTTGATTTATAAAAGAAAGTAAAGCCAAACAAATATATACTGTTTGACACAGTTTGTCTTCCTCGTATATTACCACTTTACAGAATAATGCACTTCAGAACTTGAAAAAACATAACTTTTCTGAAGTTCAAAATAGAACAGCAGTCTTTTCACAGACAGACAATGGTTACTCCTATCTAACACTGAGTACTTGCATGAAGCTATACCAGTACTGAAGACAGATATACAAACAAATTTAAGAAATGTCTTTCTTTAAGGCACAGAGTAAAAAACTAAGCTGTAACGCAGGCTAAGTTCATACTAGTAACAAAAAGAACAATAATGCTATAAATAATAAATTAAATTTACTTTGAAAAACTAGTATTTTTGCTTCAGATTGTAAAAATGTAAATAATATTAATATATTCTGTTAATAAAATTAATACATATTAATATTTAATTACTCTATAACTAGCTAATATAAACTATTAATAAGTGAAAATAGATTTATGATACTAAAGATAATATTCAATATTATAACTGTAAACAATTATAATTAATGGAGAATTTTCTTCTCTTGAAAATTCACACCATTAACCATAGCAGAATTTGATTAGATTTTACCAGCTTAAATTCTGGTTTCTAGACAGAAGTTTGGTTTGTGTACAGTAGAATCTATTGAATTACATAAAATATATAGAATAAATACATGTACGTTTTTATTAAACACACACCTATATACTGTATGTATTAACATGTACACACATAGATATATATGTCTCATTGAAAAAATGTGAAGAAGAAATAATAACAGTGCATTATTAGAATACCAAGGTTAAAAATGAAGAAAAGAAACAAATCACCTCCATGAAAGGGATCAACAGGATTTAAAGCTATATGGCTAAACAGGTCCTGTGGTAAAAAAACCCTACTGTATAAAGGCATGCTAACTTGATACATGAAGTATGAAGAACTGGAAACTACGTAAACATTAAAATAATGTGAATCACGAAGTCATCTTAGTTATTAGGGATTTTTGCTGTTTAAAGTGACTTAGAAATTATTCAGGCAGGAGGATGTTCTTATTATTAACAATAACAATTTTGAACCAAGTATATCAGTGTTCTTATACATTTTAATGCAGCTTGATTTGTTTGAGCTTTTTTCTGTCCCATCATTACTTCTGAATTTTCACATGCTTGTTCAGCAAGTATTTTCTGCTCTAATGAAGCAGATATAAATATTAATATAAAAAGGGAGCAGCTCTTCCTTATGTCAGATGTTATTTCATATGCTTGTTATGACTACAGCACAATCCTTAGATTTCCAGCGAAGTGAACAAAATGTATATGTGCATTTGTTAAACTAGATAATAGCAGCCTGGGACCCAGGAGTAGTGCAAAACCATGTGAAGCATTCCTTTTCCATTCTCCAGGACAGTGCTTATCTCCTCTCCAAGGTGACTATGTCAGACTTATCTGGAGAGAAAGCTAGGGTTTAACTTCCCTATTTTTCTCTCATCCTGTCTTCTCCTCTGAATCCATGTCTTGCAGTGACAGAATGTCAGATAAATTGAAGAGCAGAAAGGCTTACTGTATGAGACATCATGAGGAGTTTAAGGAACAGAATAGCTCAGATAACTGGTGCCATTGAGGAGACACTTGTTTCCACCTGGCTAAGGTTAGTACAGCCAGCAGAGTAGTGTGATACACATGGTTTCAGACAATTAAGAGAATTTCAGACCATTCAGAGTCAGCAACATCAGTTGCAAGCACAGGAGGAAGTCCCTAATTTCCATACAAAATTCTTAGAGAAATTTAAGTAAATATCAATAAAACTTTAATGTAGTTGCATTGGTCCAACTGAACTCAAAGCATGCCCCAGATATTGATGATTACCCCAAAGAGGTATAACCATGTTCCTGTACTGCTGGATGGGCTTTGTGCTTGCAAGTGATACTGAATCTTTAGGCTGTTACAGTCTACTGGGACTTTCTAAAAGATCAGGGCCAAATATTTGCTGACAGTGAGTTTCACTGCACTCCCTGAAACTGCACTTTGTCAGAGTATCTGACATGCAAGTTCTAATAAGAGAGTTATGTGAGAGACTGAAATAGAGCTGTAAGTAACAACCAATAATCAATCATCCCTGTGCTAATCATGGACAGTATATACACATGAAAACCCATCAAAATCATAAACCCCTTATTTTCAAATGATTAAAATCCTCGAGCTTTGAGCTGTTTACTGCTTGTTGTTGTAACAAAAGTACTTATTGTACCAGTTCCAGAAAGTATTAGGGAGGCGAACAGGAGCTGCCTCCCAAAGAGGAGTTTTTGTAGTATATAGGAAAAAAGAGTGTAGTTCAAAAATAGGCATAAGCACAATAAAAATAAGTAATGTTCACTCATTTTTTTTTTTCTCTCTTGTTTCAAACTGTTCTGAGAGATTTAATTTCAGAACAGGAAAAGATTCGCTTTGGACTAAATGAATCCCTTTTGGCATTTGAATTCAGCAGCTTAAGCACTTCCTATAATTAAGTCCAAAGAAATACTTATTTTAGGCTTAAATAAATCCCCATGGAGCTGTCAATGAATGCTAACTTCTCTGGGCTCCAGAGAGATGTAGGGGTCCAGGGATTTCTCTTAAGTGCCTCATTACCCATTAGCTTGCAAAACACATTTATTTTCAATACCTGTAATATGATACTGAGTTTTAAAAGAGTGAAAAAATCATTTCAGAATCCATCAGGAATGCCCCCATATGAAATTTAATATGCAACTAACTTCAATCCCAGTTTTTTTTTTTTTCCTGACGGAGTGCAAGTTAACATGAAACACCATACAGGAAGCTTTTTTCTTTCTGCTTTTTAGGCTCCCCATCCCCACCCCCCACCTTTGAAAACAATGTACAAAAAGGGACTCTTCTGCTGCCTGCAAGAGGTGTCTAATTACTAGCTGGAAACTCCATTCATCACCCAGGTGTTAGGAAACACAGCCCTCTAATAGCAGGCCATTGCACTCCAGTGAACTTGCCCTGCAGGGGATTGGACTGTTCAAGGCCAAGCCTAGGGAAACGTGTTCACAACCATATGGAGGAGGTCTATAGTTTTGTTTATAACAGTCCTCCCTTATTTCCTGTTCTTCGTCCACTATCCCCACGGAGATTTAAGAACAAAATATTTGCAGGAAGAAGCAGACACCTTCAGCCACCTGTCCAGCAATTCTCTTTGGCATAGAAGGTCATTGTTGGATCTCCTGTGCAAAAGTATGTGTACATGAGCAGCAATCAAGCAGCAGTGCAGCAAAGGGATAGAAGAAAAAAAAAAATCCAGAAAGCAATTACATAATGGGAACTTGAAAGGAATGTTTAAAAGTTACTTGAACAAATGAAAAAAGGCAGCACTACAAGTTATCCATTATTTATATTCTCACTCCTAAAGATCAAATGTGAATTCCTTTCCTTTCCTTTCCTTTCCTTTCCTTTCCTTTTTCTCTTTCTCTACCTTGCCTTCTTTCTTTTCCTTGCCTTGACTTTTTCTTTGCCTCGCCTCCTCTCCTCTCCTCTCCTCTCCTCTCCTCTCCTCATCTGGGACTGGAGAGTAATGGGATAAACAGACACACCATCTTGTGCACTTAAATACTTGAAGCATCTGTGCATATTAGTCACATAAACCCTCAAACTTGTCTTCCTGACATTTCAATTGAATTTTATAGCAGTTCTTAGAGGATTGACAAATATAGTTCTTTCACACAATTTGCCAGAGCTTTGACGTTTCTAGAGTTTAATTTTAGCCAGTTTAAAACAGTTTAATACTCAAATGCCACAATTTTTATGCCAAGAGCCTATCCCTGTTGATGCAAAACACACTGGGTGTAACTACAATTGAGTTTTAGGTCAGATCAGGAATGCATCTTTGCAGCTAAATCTCAATTATCTCCTCCCTCTCCTCACAATGTAATCTCAAAGAGTGCTAAATGGATTTGTTTTAGGTAAAATGGAAGGTGTGCTCAATGAACAAACTTAATTTCTTCCAACTGTTAATGGATGTTCATCCCATAGGACCTACCTAGAGTTTGTGAAATGTCCTAAAATGCATATAGTGTTGACATACTAGGTCCTCAGCACTACCCAGTTCCCTCTGCAGATCCACTTTGCCACACTCCCTATTGATGCTGACAGTGTGTGAGCACCTGCTGAGCAACCAAAACTTGTGTTTCACAGTGTAAGATACATTTACTTTGGGCTATGTGGGCATCCTACAGAAGAAGATGCTGTAGCAAACAAAGAAAGTGATTCATGTAATTTCTCTTAAATGCTTACCTTAGGATGAGATGTATCTGCTGATATATCCTTGATTATATATATACACATATATATTTTCACATATATAATAAAATATATTGTACATTATACACATATAAAGGTAGATGAATAGCATATTAATTTATATTAGCTGACATGAATAATAAACATAGTGGTCCTCAATTGTATACCTGGAGAACAGCCTGATGTCTACACAGATTTTTGTGTGCATAAAGAGACATGATAACTTTTGCTTGTTCTGCAACCTGGACTAAAAATGTGCAACTCCAGTCAACAAACTAGGTAGCTATTTTTGTCTGATGTTGTTTCTAAGTGAGCATGACCCCTAGCAAAGATCAGATATGTCTGTCTGGATGGTAGTAACATGAGATATATCCATTGTGGCATTGTGACACACTAATGAAAGCTCAGTATCATCCAGAACAAATTTCCACTGTCCCGCTATTTCAGAAACAGCCTCAAGGAGCTGAAGCCCATCTTCATCCCCCTATATAGAAATTCCCTGAGTTTTCATTTCCTGAGAAGACTCTAAGCAATCTGGGAAGCATTGCCTCCTTGAGGTCTCCTAGTACCACCCTGATATATGAGCCCAGAAATGAATACACACAAAAATAGTAATACAGCAAAGGTGTGTTCTTATTTGCATTAACTGGAAGCTCCTATCACCTAAACAATAGCTTTTAGTTATATTCAGGCTAAGTCACTAAAGGACTGGGCCTGCTTTTCAGAGTATTTGCTAAGATGAACTATTTTCAGTTGCTGCATTTTGAAACACATTACACATTGGGCTCAAATTTAGGAAAGCTGTGAAATCCTTATCTTCAAAATTTTCCATCCAGCTATGTCCATAAAGTCACCATAAAGTGATCTATAAAGTGTCTTAACCACCTTAGAAACATCCAGTTTCTAACAGTATTTTCAGAGTATGTTGCAAAGTATGTTCCAGGCTTTATTTTTGTCAATTAATCCTTTTAAAAGTGCAGATGTCCTTTTTCAGTAGAGTTGAATATTTTCCTATAGTCAATCAGAT
Source organism: Scolopax mira (assembly GCA_004320125.1). Classification (NCBI taxonomy): domain Eukaryota; kingdom Metazoa; phylum Chordata; class Aves; order Charadriiformes; family Scolopacidae; genus Scolopax; species Scolopax mira. The sequence continues at coordinate 59,222 of BJBW01010119.1, forward strand.
TTTTATGATACTTTTACAACAATGTATAGAGAAGTTTTTCAGATGTCTAATTAAAAAAAAAAAATCTCTTGTAAAGTGTTGTTCGTGCAAGCAAAATTGGTTAATAAATTCATATGGTTTTTTTTCTTATTTTCATAGTAACTGCACCCTACATTTAAATTTACGGATATTATGTGTGTTTTCTTTCAACCAACTTTCCCAGGCCTCTGCTTCCTTTGCAATGGGAAGCTTTTCCAACTGCATTATCTCCAAACTCTCATGCTGACAGAGAATCATTCTTTCAGTTCCTTTGGAAGGACAATGTCCCTTTGAATCATCTGCTGAGGAGATATGCTATTACATCTTTTATCCCTTTTTCTTCCTCTTTCCTCCCTAAAGGAATAAAATGTCTGTACCCCCATCAAAAAAAAGAATGAGTATCTACTTCTCTCAGATTTTCATCTATATTCTTCAGATTCTGTCCATTCCCAGTAGAGGAGGCTGAACTTGACTTGCTGCATCAACTAACATAAATAATTGATGCTTGAAACATCAAGTGATCTTCTGCAAAACACTGATTACAGTCTCTCTCTTATCTTACACTTTACCAAGATAAAGAGCTTCTTTATACACTATAAATACTACTAAAAATCTGTGAAATCTGATGGTTAAGCATAAAGAGTGATGGATTGTATTTATTTAAAGGACTTCACAGAATGCTTGTTATTTTATTATATATGTGGAAAACTCATCATTTTTTCCTTTTTCTCTCTCTATTTCTTTTTTTTTTTTAATAGGCAAATAAGATGAGCAAATTATAAAAGGAAAAAAAAAACCATCCGGATGAATACTAGGGAAACTATGATATTTTTCTGGAAGTTGTTGTCAGCTTGGAAGATTTTAAAAGCATATTTAGAAGTATATAAGCATAACATCTTGCCTCAAAATAATCTTTCCAGTATATTTGTGTGATGCAGCAATCTTATATAAACATTACAGCATTACACCACTGCTTATTCTAGTTACTGACTATTATAGGCATATCTGTTTTGTCACTTCTTCAAGATGTTTGTGCTTTTAGATTCCATATTATCCTGTAGCTCTGAGGTCCATTATTTTATTTTTTTTTTAATATTATTAAATGCATATTACTGAACGTCACTAGATTCTTGTGAGAAAGAATCATAAGAAAATAAATTGCCATGACTTCAGAAATCATCATCTCTGTCTAATTTTGTCCTGGAATGATCATATCTATTTCTGACAGTGTTCCAGTGATGTGGACTACACAATATATGTTTATTTATATATATATTTAAATATATGTTTAGTATGTTCTGTTCTTCGATTCTCTTACCTTTAGAAAATTTTCCTGATATCTAACATGATCAATTTGCTAAAAAGAGCCACAACTGAGCAACAGCAATATGTTACTGCTCTTATCTGCCATAGTTAAGGAAAACAGATTATTCTTTTCCTCTTTAGGAAAATTCTTTGAATGGCGTTATTATGACCTCTGTAATTCTTCTATTCCTTAAGGTAAGCAACATAATTTCTTTCTTTTGTGTATCACATTTTCCATGCTGGTGGGTGTTTCTGTTGTTCTCATTAAGACACTCTTCATTTAGGCCACATATTATGGCAGTGGGTACCAAAACTTGAAAACCAGCTGATAGTTTAATAATGCTCAATATTTATAAGATCATGCAATCATGCATGTAGATCATGCACTTACATAATTACATGCAATCATTTACATGTCTTGCATCCCTAATTAATATTTGAACATCACAATTCAATTATTTTCTTCATAACAATACGGCATAATGAAATTCTGGTTCCCTGGAATCTCAGAGCCTTTTCTTAAGAACTGCTGACAAACAGTTTTTTTCATCTTGTATTTATTTCCATTATTTATTCATATTTTATGATGACACTTGTTAAGTATCCCTCCCATTCCCTTCTCAGCTGATTTAACTACTAAGTCAAGATTTTGAACTCCAGTCCTACTCTTCAGTTTGACAAATACAGATGATCATGTGCCAGTCCCTTTAGGATTTTAAAGACCTTTGTTCATATCACTCTCATTTTATCTTGCTGAAGATTCCTTGTCTGTGTACAGTATTCATATGGAAGTCATTCAATACTGCCAGTTGATCTCAGTGTACTTTTTCTACTTCTGCTGTTCAGTCGGATAATAAGATGTCACACAATTAACACACATGGTGTTTTTCAACACTAATTATTTAATCAAAGATATAGTTCTGTTTCTTTCCAGAGAACGGGTTATAAAATAAGTAAAAACAGCAGAATGAAGCTGCAGAAGAATTAACATATAGATACAGGACAAATATTTGAAATCCCAAATCTTTCAACATTGCACACAGTTTCATTGTTGTCAATTTTACACAGTGCCTTCAATTTGGAAAGCAGACAGCTGCATTCTATTACTGAAACACCCTTGCATACCTGTCCTCATCTGGGTTCCTGGTTTATTGTGCAGGTCATAAAACACCTTTTGTTCTGAAGAATGTTTACACACATTTTATAGATATGATAGGGGAAATTTATTTAAATTGCTTATGCAATCATCAGTTCGGAACTCACAGTATAAAAACAGGTCTACCTGCCAATTCATACATTTCTACTTGTCTTCACCTTATTATGAATTACATCTAGAACTCACTGAAATCATCAGCTCCATTTAACAAAAATTTCTCTGCATTTCAGTGCTTTGTGGTGAGGCTTCCGCTCTGCTGATAGCTTGTTCTGCTCATTTTGTTGAATCCCAGGGGGACCTATGGACTTCACAAAGTCTTCAGGCTTCTTTCTATGTGTAACTGCTTTAACAGCAAGGACTCGGTCTTCACTATTAACTGCTACACTACACTGTGGCAATTTAGTCATTACTGTACCTGTCATATGCTATTTTTGCTATGTTGGCAGATATGAACAGTGATGAAATTCCAAATGATAGGAAGTCATTTCAGCTAACCTCAGGATATAAGCTTGTTAGTTGGCAAGCAATAGCAGCAATAAACCACTAAACTAAATCAAAACATGAATTGTGTATTTTTTTATTGTTTAATTAAGCAACAACTTTAAAGGTAGGTGCTAGTATAACATTTTAGCATGCAAAAATAACAACAAATAATAACAAATATTAATGAATTGAATTGAGTATACAAGCGACATTTATATATGTGTGTGCATATATTTATGCCAACTGAACACAAATGAAGGCAAGATTTTTTATCTATTAAAAAAGAAGACATAAAGGAAGCAGTAGAATGAAACATTTTTTTTTCATAAAGTGGACATACTACATTTTATAAAATTCCTTAGTACAGCTGGCTGAATGACTTGCATTCTTTGCCGTAATGTGAGCTTATTACTGCAAAAGTAGAGCAAGAGATAGAAATACCATATATTTTCTCACCAGTAGGTGAAAACACTAAAAATTGGACCTCTGAGGGGAGGACTCACTTCACATATATTTGAACATCTAAAATTGGTCATCAACATGTATGACAATGGCCTTGGGATCACTGTAGCATCAGTAGAGGAAAATAAAATCTTCAGGAGCACAGTTTATCTCATCTTTAGTTCTAAGATCTCAGACAGTTAAAATCAATTTCCTGTTTCTCTCCACTGACTAAAGGAAAACTATTATGATCATCCCGGGTTGAAACATTTAACTCTTACAAGCCTAAACAATGGGAGAAATGTTTCAAATTTTGGGAAGTAGGAGTTTTGATTATTTCTTTAAGTATGTGTCAAATTACTAGACATGACAGAGTATTTGAATAATCTTGATCTCATAAGGTTTTTGAGAAAGTACTTGACCATAAGTACGCAAACAGACCCAGTAATCTCACTTGTAACTTAAACTCAATGGAATGATTTAGCTAACAAGTTTGAGAGTATGCACTAGTTACATGGGAGACAGGGATTTTATAATTTTATCCATCTGTCAAGTTTCGTAAATGATATGGACTCAGTACACTAAAAACTGATAGGCAATGTCACCTAAAGCTATCTAAATTAGTTTAGTAGAATTCTGTCATGTCATGTCCATTCTGAAAGGTACTGAAAAAAGAAGTCCTGGTGTGTTTGTAAGGTACTTATGGCTTTAAAAGTAGAATCTGGTAAATTTTCACAGCTAACCACTTAGGCTTGTCACAAGGTTTGCCAATCTGTCAGTGTTTAATTAAGCCAAGCAGTTTTAATAGCTGTGATAACCGACTAAACATCACACGATTCTAATCCAAACTCTGCAGTTCTTAAAATCTGTTCATTGTTACTTTAAAACTTAATTGAACTGACTTCACTAGAGTTAACACTTTATACTATTTTGCAAAAATAGTTTTAATTGTGATATAAAATGTACTTTTTCTTTAAATAAGGACCACCAATATTTTGTGAATTGTGACCTAAAAATCTATAATGGAACCAAATTTAATAGGGAAATATAATCAGTTTATCTCAAAGAAATTCTATGCCATGTTAGTAATGTTAAATACTGTTAACAAGATTTTCCTAACGTTAGAAACTGCTAATGGTAATTTACAACACATTAAAAAAAAAAAAAATGTTCAGGGGTGCAGTATTCTGTACCAGTATTATACAACACCACCATTTTCACAACACTCTCATTCGCACATAATGGTCACTATAAATTCATGTCAACTTGATCTTCCTTTGACGACACAGAACTGCAAAGAAATGTCATTATACATATCGCAGTCATAAAAATCACATACAGTACTGTAAAAGTTCTCTTGTGGAGCACAAGAAATAAAAAAGCCTGAGCTTGTGGTGTGATGTGGCTGAGGAGAGAGAATTTATTGTTTCCAGTGGTGGTAAATCAGGTGGCATTCCCTGAGGATTTTAGTCTACGCCCACAAATGTCCCCCTGCAAAAACAAGCTAATTTCCTCTCCATCCCATATGCTGCTCACCCTGATGTCAGAGCAATGAGGATATTATTGACCAGGAAAATACTAAAAGTAAATGCTATTAAGAGCTTCTTTTCTTACAGTTAAATTGATTTTATAGTTAAAATAAACCCGAGCTTCCTTTGGAAAACACACACAAGTACTTCATGCTTAACAATTCAGCTGTTTAAAGCTAGCCATCCTGTTCCTGGTACAGTACTCCAGCAAGTGAAAGTATTGTCCGTCTACAGAGGTGTGTTTCTCAAAGCATATTTTCTCCATTATTTTTTTCTCTCTTGAGAAAAAGTGTTCAAATTTAATAACATTTCATTTCAAGTTTATCACAAGTGTGTAGTTCTGCTTACCTTCCTTCAAGAATTACTGTTTGGGTAATATATTTCTGAAAACTATATTAGGATAGGATAGAAATGACAACAATTTTCTAGTGAGTTTTAAATAAACTTAAAAACTGGGATGCAAAATACTCATGACAGCAAAAACTTCAAATATACCTCAGAATTTTAAAACCTAGACACATTTTTTCTGTTACCTTTTGCTGTTGGAGATTTCAGTAAAGACATCATGGAATAAATTAATTACATTCAGCAGTTAGAAAGTCACAGAAGACACACCAGTGTTCAAAAGGCAGACATTTTTTTCTCATTATAATTGTTTCATAGTTTATTTTTAACTTTAGAACTAGTCATGTTTTCAGTGCCTTTCATGTATTCTTTCGTCTATTTCAACTAAACATATGAACCTGTTTATCTCTCAGGGTTATCTATGAACAGCATACACAACTTCCCAACACCGACAAGAGTACACAGTTTTTACGCATTTTTATCAAAGAAAAATGTTCCTTTCATGTAGATCTCTGAGGCTGATGCAATTCTGATTTATAAAAAAATAAAAATTCTAACTTTATGCAGCAAACACAAGCTACAACAGCCATTATACAGAGATGGTTTTTGCTTTGCTGAGTCCATCTGGGCACTTCTAGTTAATCACATAAAAACTTACAGGTCTACTTTTTTCCAAGTGTAAAATATAAATTAAAATCTTTTGAGTACACTATTGTGTGCATGCACATATTATAGTCCATATATTTAATATTTTCTAATATATTTTTATGCTGTTTTAATAAGATCATTATTTCATATATTATATGGGAAATCTATAATGAAAAGTGCTACATAAGAATAAGTATGGTTCTTATTTTACTATTTAGAGTCAGTCAGAATTTTGTCTCTTCATACAATGGAAGCCAGACTAGGTCCCTTATAAAAGAGTCCTAAGGAGGAATGAAGCCCTTTTTCTCTCTTTGAAGAGGACAATCTTAGTATTATGTACTATCTTTATCCTAGCATTACCTACTACCACTTAGCCTACTATCAATGCTTCCATAAGTAACTACATTCACATTATTATCTAATTTATCCTTTGAACTGTCTTTGCAACATTTAAAACTGTTCAATAGCTAATGTTCTCTCCCCTATATATTCTGCTGTATGGTAATAATCAAACTGCAAATTGTAGCACCAGTGCATGCTGTTTTATTTCACTTCACAGTTTCCAGATGGCATGGAACAGGTGATACAGCAACCCAGAAAATATCCTTTACAACCAGGCAACACTTTAGTATGCACAGCACCATGTCTCATCACGCTGCACCTAAATCTCGGGGCGGGGGGGGGGAAGAAGAAAAGAAAAAAAAAGCATATCCCTGCAACTGCAACTGTAATGAAATTTAAAAAGCACCATTGCTGCCGAACAGATTAAGAGTGCTCCTATTCCTTTAAAGAAATGTTGAGGCAAAGAGAAAGTTTCTGCCTCTCTGCCTACCCTGTGACTTAACCACAGTGAGTTAAAACAAGTGTCACAAGATCATGGCCAAATGTTAAAACCCTATTGTCAACTCTTTTCTCTTTGCTGGAAAGATACAGATACACATCTCTTTTCTTATACATATCTATTCAAGGCAATTAGTTAAGATACTTATTTTTCTTAGTGTTAGATTCTTCCGCACAGTCGTTTTTATGCTTCAACCAAGGAAGTACAGGCCTTATTTGTTACGAAAACAATGGCAGTACTGTCATCAGGCATGTTAGTACTGCGCAGTGGAATGTGGTGACCCCAAACCAGCTAAGATCCAACCCACGAAGTTTCTAAAAATGACTTAAACTAACCTCTACCCATCCATCTATCTGTCTATCCACAAATGCATCATATATACAAAAGCACACTATTTTATCTCTTATTTTTCTTTCTTCCACAATTAGGAAATGTAGTAGATCCACCCCTTCAGTTTTACCACTAGAGGGCCAGTAGAAACTAGATTTCTTTAACTTGCCCGTTATAGAGCTAATGCTGGAAGAATCTGGAGTGAGGAAGGAGCAAATATTGTTTCTGGCAGCTTGTCATTGCTTTGTTTTTCTTGTTTGCCACTGGGCACTGCTCAGAGAATCTAATTGTTTGAGTTCTTATGAAGCAAAGATTTGAAGTGCACAATTCTCATGAGGGTATCAAAACTGCCTAAGTAAATATATTAAGTATCTGGTTTATGCAGTTTATTATACACAAACCTTCTTGACATACATCAATATGCTGACTTGATGTTGCATGACTGACAGCACACACACACATGCATTTGAACTCAGTTGTAAGTTGCCTGAAGACTTAAGAGAACCTGCATCAAGTTTTTAGAGATGATTACTAGCTAGGGTATATCAACAACCTTCCTTACCAAGAAATGGTAAGGACATTCCTGTGGTATAAAATTAGTTGAAAACATTATTACTTTAATTTATTTATGTATTTTTCTTTTCAGATTAAGGCTGCTTTGCAACAATTAGGACAGAATAAATTAAAACTTCCTCAAGGCTATTAAAAATTGATTCAATGCAGAAGGATGTCTGATGGAGCTTCATGAATCTACCTCAATAATATCTGCTGGAATGATTTTCAAGTACTGGCTAAAGTGCATTCCTGTGTATTTCCACTTAAGCCATCTGCCAATCTTAATACTTACTCCTGAGGGAGGAAATCTTCCAGTGCTGTTTTTCATTTAATTCACAAGGACATCCTGTTTAGGTACTTATCGAAAGAACGGAAGAACGGATGCCAAATACCACAAGCTTTGGTTTAGAAAACTTAATGGGTCAAATGAAAGTTACAAGCTATATTTAAAAGTAGTTGTTACTTTATATTTGTAAAATATATGTTGCTCCTTTCAGGCCAGATACATTTATGCATGTCTCAACGGTAACTGCTCTCTGTTTCCTAAACATTAAAGGATTTTGCTAAAAGTTGCTAAATTCCACTAGTTTGATGACTAAGGATGAAATCCAAAAAACCAACTAAGCAAGTGAGCTATGCAGCCAAACCATGACTGACTGGGAGCACCAGTTACCTTTGTTGCCTAAATTATCATTGACCACAGGGGTCAATGCAGGAGTGTTTACATATTCAAATGCCTAAAGTTCTGCTACTGTACTTGTTTAGAGATATTGCCATTGTACCCGAGCCAAGGATCTTGGCGCTTATCTCATGCTTCAGGCTGTTTGGATCAAGCAAAGGAGGCTTCCCTGTGCCTAACTCTCCTGAAATGCATTTGTTGGAGGGAGAAGGGGAGGGAAGAGAGGAACGGACCATACTTAAACCACACTCAAAGCACCAAATGAAGCACAATCAGTGTAGGTATCACATGGACCACCATTTCAAAAACCAACAGAGAGAGGCTGGAGGTTTATTCTGGACTGTTGGTGTTTGTTTCTTCTTTCAAAAAGAGTGCTTAACTATCAGTCTGCACACAAAGCATTAAGAAGACTCTCCTGTTAAATATGGGGCTACTGCGCAAAACTAGATCAGCAAGAAGCACAAAAGAGAGCTAGTTTATGCATCAACCAGTAGTTAATACAGTTGCATTCCCCTGGCAGCAAAAGGGGGTCTTAAGTTCCCTTTCCTGACTTAGAAACCTTGTACTTTCTGCATTAAAGAGTCATGGGGCAAAAATGCCCTAATCTTAGTGGCAAGAATTACAATGCAGGAAGAACAGACAAGCAGGGACCTGCCTCAGTGTAATAATAAAAATTGTTGTATTCTTTGCACTAAGTCTCTGGAGAAGCTGAATTCCTACAGTTCCCACAGGCTTCACAAAATAAAAATCCAGTCCTGGGGAAAAAGTACATTGGGAAAAAAGACCAATTTCTGTCCAAGTTTCATGATCAGTATGATAAAGTGACTCTACCAGCTCTGTTCTCTTCCGGGACCTCTTTTATGGGTAAAGCTCTTATTGACACTGAGGGTAGAAGTCATCCCCCCTACAATGTAAATCGATCTATCTTAGCTAGTCACCTAGGGGTCTTTTGCAGGTAAAGAACAGGGCTTTGAGCAGCAATTCATCTTATCCAATACCTAAGCAAGGTTCAATAACTTGAACTATGAAGGAGTCTATGTCCTTCTGTTGAATAAAAATGAGTTGAAGTAGCTGTGCAGATGCAAAGATCTACAATACAGATACCCAGAAACAAGTGAGCAATAATGCCTCCTATTTCAGTTCAGGGAGGTTGCTTGCATAAGAGTAACATGCTCAGTCTCAGACTTTCATTTTAGATAAGCATCAAAACAATCAGTGAAGTTCTGATCAAAATACTATTTTCTACTGATAATGTAAAAAGAATACTAAGAACAAACATATCTTGAATTTTTTCTTCATACCAAATAAAACTTTACTGAAGACCCAGATACAATTTTTGAATCTTTTCCTTTCAACAGGAAGCGAAGACATTAAATATGGCCTCATTTACTGCAATTACTAAACTGTGGATACCCACTGCTTTGAAAAACAGCTGACATAACAGTGTTAACGTGAATCCATGGCTAGGAACTGTCTAATATGCTGTTGGAAAAGGAGAGGATAAAGTCTGCTCCCAGGAATCCACTAAAGATTGGCATCTGAAGTTAACTTTGTAAGATTGTGTGATCCATTTGTAAAAGAGGTGGGTGGAAATGTTTTATCAGTATTAGATAATCTAGTCCCACATCAGTCTTGGCCTACATGTGCTTTTGCACTGCCTTTCTGCTCCTATATATGTAGCTTGCATAAGGCTGGGCTTTGGTGCATGATGGAAATATTAACCCTGTGTACTTATTCTTGTCTCCAGAGCCAAAGCAACAAAACATTAGGTTGCTGGCCAAGAGCCTATACGTGGCTAAAAAGGTGTTAGTTGGATTTGCCTATTAATGAGGACCAGTCTATGTTTCAAACCTGAAAAAAATGCATTTTTTAAAATACTGTAGAATGTGTTTCTACAAGTTTATATAAGGTAGAGAGACTGTTACTAAAGCAACCACAAAAAAAGGAAAAAAAAAAAAGAAAAACACATAGTGAGGATTCACATTCAGGGGGAAGGGAAGCAAAAAAAACCTAACCACTGCTGAAGTTGTGACTCAGATGAATGACTGCCAGGAAATTCAGAGTTAAGGATGACATTCCATTACAAGCTCATGCTGTTGTTCCTGTTTCCGAGTTCTCACAGCCATTGGAGAAAATTGTATAGTCTGAGTTGTCTTGGGTTTGTCCGCTGAAGTTTCTAATGCAACGTTTTAAATGTGACTTTCCTCTATTTAAACATACTTCATTCATGAACTCCAGGCTTATAATGACCCATTTTTAAACGCTACATTAGTGTAGGAAAAGCCAGGTTTTTTGCAATAACTGATTATGAGCCACAGAACAGTTACTTCGTCGTATATAAAAGTACAAAAAGTAACACATTTCTTCTGGTTTTTTATGTTGATTAAAAGAAAAATAGGAGATTAAACATATTTTACTAGGAAAGTCTATCTGATCTGGCACTGTTAACTCACTCAGGAGAGAACTCTTCTGACAAGTAATGCTCATTTGCTCAAATGCCTAAGCTATCATGAAGATATTTTGAAAATTACTAATTGCAGTACAAGAGAGTCAGTTTGGCAGGGATATTGGTTCACAGTCATGAAAGACACGCATATCTATCTAGTGTCTCGCCTGATGGTTTGGAGGCATAATAACTGGTTTAGCTATCCAACGACAAAGACAAATCAGCCCACTGTTAGACCCAAACAATGTTTGGCTAAGCAGCTTATTGGAGCATTACAGAAACTTGCTTGCAAGGATAGATGCATAGGAAATGAAGGTCAGAAAGGATTAAAACCGAGACAACTTTAGTAAAAATCACTGCAATCATCTCAGGGCAACCAGGAATATAATCTCAATATGCCACAATCTCGCTTCGCTTAACATCAGCTTCTTTTTTTCCTTTTCCTTCTGTCTCACTCTATGAAGACTATTGCAATTCAAAGAATTAATTTATAATTGTGCAGGCATTCCAATGCATCCTGACGTTTGTTCCTATCAATTAGCTCTTTATGCCTCTCAGTCGAGGCCGGATGTTTGCAGTTGCTGGCAGCTGTTGTTCAAGGCCTAGCAAACAGCTGATAGACTGGCAGTGTACATTGAAAGAGTGCAGCCCAGGCCCTGGGAAAGGTCCTAATGCTGAATGCTCTCAGCTCTGATGGGTAATTAGCTTAGTACATGCAAGATTAGAGAGTTAGCACTGAAGATAGTGCATCTGACCCGCTTTTCAGAAGTCATTAGAAATTAGAAACGGTAATTCTTTCACAAGAAATGTAAAGAACTTTGTGAATGGGACTTGTTGGCTTTCTTTCACGAGGAAACTCTGCTATAAGTTGTGCTCCTCTGAGCATTTATTCAAACAAATTATTATTATTATTTTGTTTTCTTTCTACAATGAATTTTTATATTTAAATATTGTTTAAAAATGAAGTTATATGGACTTGTCTCTGGAATTTGTGGGTGGTGCAAATTTTCAGGCATGATTGTATGTCCCAGTGAATTATCTTATACTGGGGGGGAATCACCTTTCAAATAGTAAAACCCTCATTTCTTCCAGATCTGATTTGAAAAAATAAAAGGAAACAAAATTTTATCTGTAAAAACACAATTGAGGTTTTTCAGTCTTCTTTATATTCTGTATCTCCAGATACAGATCTCCAGATGAATCTCCATATTCATCATATAGACAGGATCAGACTCAAAGGCAGTTGAGATCAAATGAAGTTTTTTTGTGTCCTAAGAGAAATATTCAAGATGCATGTGTATGCTTGGGGTTGATGTGTGTGTGTGTGTGTGTCTTAGAACATACCACATCCTTTTCCATATCCTACATTAGACTGAGCTTCTTTCAGGATCATGAAGTTCTTGGAAATTCTGATCTAAGCACAGCAACAAAACATTGTTTCTTCCAGACCTGACACTAGCTCCCCCTATGCCCTGGCAATATTTTCATGAGCTTCTGCAAAAATGAAGAAAGTTATTACCTACTTCAGAGATGGGTTTTGAGGGAAAAAAAAAAAAAAGTTTATGTTTGCAATCTATTTAAAGGAAAAAAAGTAAAACATTATCATATCTTCAAGTTGACAGTTCTTCCTGAAAATTCAAGAGTTTTAATGCAGTGTGGATTTATAAGTTTTTCACAATATTAAAGTACTTGGCAGATTCAGCTCTCAAGGGTCAGTGCTCTATGTGCGTGTTACCCACTACGTGTAGTTCTGCAGAAACCACTAGTGTTGTATCAGTAGGATTTGGGCTTTAAGAGAAAAGACACATAGTTTACCAAATCTAGGAATCAACAGAGAGCCTGAATGAGCATTCTCTTCTTCTGTTTTAGCTTACTATAATTTTACTTTGGAGAATAAGATAAAAATCTAGGAGAGGAAACATGGGTTTAGAAGAAAAAGCATTAGAAGTAGATGGCAAGAAAGAGAAATTAATTTCCATTATCTACTTCATTGGGGAATCTGCAACTTGCAAGAGAGGAACTATTGGTTTCTTCTGTGGCTGGAAGTCAGCTACATACCTGAGGTAGGAGAATACATAGGGAATTGTAAATTTTAAAAAAGGAGGTCTAAAATAATACTTTCATAAACAGGTTTGGGGGATGGGAAGCACTCATATTTTTATTAATCTCTGTTCATTTCCAGCCCACACCAGTTGAGAAGCTGCAAGTTTAACACAGGACAACTGAATAAGTGAACAAGTCAGTTTGTATCAGGTCTCTCCAAGATCAATTATTGTGGCTGAGACTACTGCTTCCAGTAGAGAAACAGGTTTGGGGGGGCAGGGGAACAGGGGAGAACAAGAGGAAAGAGCAAATCAGAGCATGATGTATTTTTCTAGCAAACTAGCTGATAGATAGCAATGACCATTATTCATTATTTCTAATAACTGGGTATTATCAGTATACTCTTTGAAGCAAAGACACTGACCCAGAGAGAAGATTTAGCATCTCAGATACAGTATCAAAAGCTGATATGACTTCATGTTATGACTTTAAAGTCAGTCTAAAAAATACAGAGATTCACAGTTATAAAAAGCAACAAGAAAAAAAAATGCAGGAGAAATGAGCTTGTTTTCTGCTATTCCTTGCCTCAGATCAGGAGAGGTACAAGACACAACGCCTGTAGTTTAACTTGTCCACAGTTTTGTAAAAGACTTGGGAAAAAAAGTCTACCAGTAAATACCATGCTGTTCCTGAGAGTACTCTCCTTTTCACAGTAGCTTCCATGGTCAGAAGTGTTGCAGTGATCTTGTACACTTCTCTGAAGATAAAAGAAGGAAGCAAAGAAGAGTTGGAATGTATTCTAAACTATAAATCAGACATACAATTAATTTAGTGTAAATTTAGGTATCTGAAGCAGGATGATTATACATAAGTTAATCATGTTATCATCAGTGGAGGCTAGTGTGGACTAATATATCTCATCCTAAACCAAAAATATTATATATGGTTTTGCCAGTTTCTTTCAGTTGGATCCTAGTGCAGGTATAGACATAAACATTTTAGATGCTTAAAGTTAAGTAAATTAAGTCATTCCCTAAACCCCACCCAACACTGTCACTCTTCCAGACTGTTTCATGACCTTCGCTACAAATTTAGATCAACAGTGACCAAGACATTCCATTACATGAGCAGTGCTAAATTACAAGAACTTTACAATTTACTCCACCCATCCTGTTTATATGCCACAGTTTGGAAAGCAAAGAAAAATACCATCATGAATCTAACATGGTAGGAAGAGAAAAAAATGCTTGCTACTCCTTATCACTCTTGAAAGGCATGTGCCCACATCAGTGCTTGGGTTGGCGAGGTGCTGTTTCTAATTTTTCATGCAGTTGCTCACAGCAACAGTGCCCCCGGCAGGATAATCAGTTTGTAAAAGAAACAGGTTTCTGCTATATCAGCCCAATTCAGGCAATTGTTCCAATAATCCTTCTCCTTATCAAAAGACAGCACAGGCTTAGTGCTCACATGGAAGGTACAGAGGAAATACCAAATATGCATGTGGTAACTCCAAGGTTGATTTTTCCACTAGTCAATTCATATAACCCTCCTGCATCTAAAGCAGAGATAAGGATTTGCAAGAGCTGTTTTTTAAACTATAAATAAGTTCCAGGCAAGACACACATACTATATGACACAGAAAAAAAAATATGAAGTAATAATGATTTATACTGTTAAGTTGAAAATTTTAATACTTGCAGGTGTATTGTTTGTGTGTTCTTATAGTCACAAGACAGACTGCTTTCACCACAAACTGCTTAATATTTGTCGCTCAATAACATATGTTTAAAATCACTTTAAATCATTCACTTTAAGATTTCATTTTAAACTGAAATAATAAATAAAAACTCTTCAAGTCAATGCTACAAAAGTACTGACCAGTATTAATATAAATCACTGAACATCAAGGGCAATACTGATAAGAAGAGGAGCACTGATTGATCTCTGTGTACATGTGTGTTCATGAAAGTAGGGAAAGCATGCTAAAACATTTTTATGTATTCTGTGGAGGATGGATAGCCATCTATACTGATGTTTCTGTCAAATTTCTAATGAATTTTACTTTTAATTGTGTTAATGGGAGTGTGATCTATGGACTGTTTTGCACAGTAGGTATACTGCAAAAACACTTGCACAGTAGGTATATCTGCTAAAGAGAAATCAAATATTAAAAAAAAAAAAAATCAATTTGGAAGGAAATCTATTATAAGCAACACTTTTTCTTCAGTGCACCACAAAAGAGCAAGGGAGTGTATTCAGTTTGACTCTTCTCCCAAGTCACAGGCAATACAACAAGAGGAAATGGCCTCAAGTTGTGCCAGCAAGGTTCAGATAGGATATTAGGAAAAAATCTTACACTGAAAGGGTTATTAAGCATTGGAATGGGCTGCCCAATGAAGTGGTTGTGGCACCATCCCTGGAGGTATTTAAAAGTCAGGTTGACATAGTGCTTAGAGATATGGTTTAGTGATGCTTTTTTGTCAGAGTTAGGTTGATGGTTGGACTACATGATCTTAAAGGTCCCTTCCAATCTATACAATTCTATGATTCTAAGAATGATTAATATTGCTTATATATGTATTGATGTAAATAAGTTTTAATACTAAATTTCAAGCCCCTGACAAATTTGGAGCAAATTCAGTATGCATTATTTAATTTTTTGAATTTCCCTAGGACCTGCATATATTGTCTGAATAAATCAGAAATGAGGACACTTAGATCCGTCTAGAATGAAATAATCAAAATTTAAAAAGAAAGTTTCTATTGAAGTCTTCTTCTGTTTATTACTGGATTCTGAAATATGCACAAAACCCACTTACTACCCAGAAAAAAATGAAACACAATTTTGGTTACACTTGAAAAATTCTTAAAGTAAATC
This sequence comes from Scolopax mira, assembly GCA_004320125.1. Taxonomy (NCBI): domain Eukaryota; kingdom Metazoa; phylum Chordata; class Aves; order Charadriiformes; family Scolopacidae; genus Scolopax; species Scolopax mira. The sequence continues at coordinate 74,919 of BJBW01010119.1, forward strand.
TTCTCCAAAAAATTAATACTGAATCTATCTGATTTTTCTCACACTTAATTTTTCTTATAAATATTGTGAGGATAAGTGACACCAAAAAATTGAATTATAGAAATTTTCATTTAAGTTGAAAATTTACTGTGACATAACTTTAATTTCCATAAACATAACAGGCCAAAATTTTTTTTTGTTTACATAATCCTATTTAAATTGGAAATATTCTTTAGACTCTCTTCAGAATATTCTTTCAAAAATTTTAAACTGTAACTCACCTGGGAAAAAAAAAGTGCTTGTTATTAGGAATTATAACTTCTACAGTAATTTAATTTTATATTAGGAATATGTTTTTCATGCAATACATATGTCACTGTCTTAGACTCAAATTATCAGTCAACGGAGTATCTCAGTATTAGAAACAAACAGCAACAGGAGTTGGTTTCAAGATAGGGTCCTTGAATATCATAATGGGATTTAAATTTACATTTCTGTTTCCAGACCCTTACCATTTTGATTCCAGGTTATACTTACCTTTTGAAAAGGTGTATTCCGTGATTTCCCTTAAAAGATATCCAAAAACTCAAGAGGGTAGTTTACATAGTTCTAGCAAGATTGACTGAAACCAAACCTTAAACATGACTCAACAGTAAACTCCACTTTGCCTACAGACCAAGCCTCTCCCAGATATGAAAACCACCACAGTGGGCCACTAAATTATATTAAATAGCCACAGTCTATGGCGATAAAGCAGAATTTCAACATTACTGATAAAATTTCATTAGAATCAGCCTCAGGGAACTCTAAAAAGAATTAGGCCTCTGTCATAGGTGCAACAAGTAATTAAATTAGAGTTAACTTTGGTATACTAACCATTATAAGCCTCCCACTTCAATTATTTCATTTGTTACAAGATTTTTTACCATTTGAGCTGAAATTTTCTAAGATTGATTTTCCCTGGGGCTCATTATGCTAAGGAAATACCAACAATAATGGCTCTTTTCTACTTTTTATCACTTCCCTTTATTACTTCAATATCTTTTGAAATGTATTTTTAGTACAAAGTACGTATTAAACAACCAACTTAATGATGTTCAGTCACTAGCACCTTGAACTAGGCTTTTTAATCACTTGAGCTGGGACAAAAAATCACATTTGAACTGTCAGTTCTTAAAACAATGAGTTCATATCAACAAAGCAAATAGGGATAAAACTGGCGATTAACCTAATCTTTATATCATGCTCATCATTATAAAATGTGGTTTGCATTACTCTGCAGTGCTTCTACTTACTGTAAATATTTTTTTTTCTTAAAAGCTACGTTTGTCGGAAAGGAATTCAATCAATAATCTCATTTATCCATTCTAAACGTTAGCAGATTTCCTGCTTCTATTAATTCTTCCCAGAAGAATGTGTATGTTACAATGATGTCAGCACTGAAAAGAGTTCTCTATATAGCACATGAGTGGTCTGGGTCTCTCAACTTTAATTAATACAAAGTCACCAGTTCAAAGTAATTTGATTAGAAAGGCTGAAAAGGGTGGGTGGTTAGAAATTTAAATGTGAGGACTGGATCAAATAAGGCTTATTGGAAAAACTAGTTCTATTGGAACTTGGGTGTTTGATAATATATATAAAATCTGAGGAAAAGAAGCTAAGCATTTAAGCTTTCTGATATTATCTTGCTAATATAAGACTACTTTCTTTTGGGATAGTTATGATATTTACAGTCACATTTTAATTGCTTTTATGTAATAATATTGTAATTTAAGATTTTAATATATTCTATTTAACATTTTATGTAAAACTTTTCAATGTTATCCAAATATTTTTTTGTTTTCTTTGAGGTGATATATTCGGAAATACTGAAGTTCAATTCTTTCAAGTAATGTTTACATGTAAAGTCTGATTATATTTGAAATTTTAAAGATGAATGTTTTGAGCTTTTCAAAAAATCAAAACCTAAATGATTTCAGAGGATCATTATTTTGAATAACTCAAAATGTTGGTCTTCAGACAACACTGTGAAACAAGCAGCCTGATCAGTTAAACTCTGTGTTACTGACCATCTGAACATCCACAGTAGTAAGGTAACTTAGTCCTACCTCTTCTCCAACTGCTGACTTGCAAGAGCCCTGAATGACTTAGGGCAATGTATTGTGTTTGCGTGGCAAAGTTTTGGTAGCAGTGGGGCTACAGGGACAGCTTCTGTGAGAAGATGCTAGAAGCTTCTCCCATATCTGATAGAGCCACAGACAGCCACCTCCAAGATGGACCCACTGCTGGCCAAAGCCAAGCCCATCAGCACCACTGGTTGCACTTCTGGCACAATGTATTTAAGAAGGGAAGGGAAACCCTGTGCAGTAGCATCCAGAAGAGAGGAGTGAGAATACATGACAGCAACAACTCTGCAGACACCAAGGTCAGTGAAAAAGGAGAGGGAAGAGGTGATCCAGGTGCTGGAGCAGAGATTTTCCCTGCAGCCCATGACAAAGACCATGATAGGGCAGGCTGTCACCCTGCAGCCCATGGAGGTTAATAGTAGAGCAGATATCCTTCTGCAGTCTATTGTCTCCTAGAGGAGGGACCCTATGCTAAAGCAGAAGAAAACTGTGAGGAGTCCTCTCCATGAGGAGAAAAAAGCAGCAGAGATGTCTGATGAACTGACCGCAACCCCCATTCTTCAAACCCCTGTGGTGCTTGGGTAGAGGAGGTAAAAAAATTGGGAGTGAAATTGAGCTCAGGAGGAAGGGAGGGGTGGGGGGAAGGTATTTTAAGATTTGGGTTTATTCCTCATTACTCTCCTCTGACTTCTAATTGCCAATAAATGAAACTGATTTCTTCAAGTCAAGTCTGTCTTACATGTGACAGTAATTGTGAATGCTCTTCCTGTGCTTATCTGGACCACTAAGCTTTTCATCTTATTTTCTCTCCCCTGTCCTGCTGAGGAGGTGAGAGAGGCTTTGGTGGGCACCTGCTGTCCAGGCAGCATACAGACAAGTTATATGGAAGACACTCATCCAGGCATGACTTACTTGTCCCACTTAAGATGTGGGTGTATGTGTGCTTCAGCATCTGCTAAGGATTACCACAGTCTTCCCCCAACATTTCCTAAAGGTTGAATCCATTATATCATTTCTGTGCCAGTCTGTGGTATTCTCAACCTGATGACACTATATGAATAGAAAGAGATCTTTTATTGAACTGCTGGAGGGTATGGGCTTCAACTTGGACTTGAAATGATCACATTATTGATTTGATATGATCCTGAAAAACAGAAAAAGGAAAAAAAAACACATCGTCACATCATAATTTAGAGACTATCCTCAAAAATACTACTAAACCAGAAAGCATACAGGAAAGTTGCAGAATTTTTAGTGTTAGATAAATTACATTATTTACATAAACAGAGGCATCTAGTGTTCTAGTTTGTGTGTCCTACAACATTCTGCCTTATTTGCAGCTATATGTGGGAAAGACATGGGTGTCTTGATTGTCTCATGACAGACCTAAGCAGATACATTGAGCAGTGAAATCTCAGGTGCGACAATATGCATTTAGACGGCTGAATACAGCTATTTGTTAGATGGAGTAAGTTGATCTCTAGTGCCAAAATACAAATTTTTACATATGAGCTGCATTTGTACTATAATCAGGATCTCAGCATCAGGATCAGTAGAGACTTACTGAACTCACTCTGAACTGTGCACACTCAGCATAGCTCACCTGAATACCTCTCTGAGCTCCGTGAGGCTCTCTTCAGCTGTCCACATCTAAGTGCATAGTGTTGATGTGCTCTGGTTTCCTACTTTACTTTCAGATGCCAGCCTGGAAGTGTGGGCTCTCCCATGGGTTTTCTGCTCCTAGCCTTATGCAGATGGCTTCTGTAACTGTTGCTGACAACTAATTTTTCAGTGCCTAAACTCAGGTGACTCTATGGTGATGATGACTTCAAGCATTGCTTTCAGAAGTTTAAACTGCTTTGAAAATGGAAAATCTTTGGGTTGGAAGAATCCCCAAAACACCAATACATTTAGTTCCTATAATTTCATTATGACTATTTCAAAATTGTATTAGTAGTAATTTTAAGCCATTTATGTATAAGATTTATAAGTATTTATGGATATGGCTAGGTTTTCTAATGCCCTCTTTAAAACAAAAGTGATATAAGGTTTTTTTCCAAGTAAAACCAAATAAGCTGGAGGCTAGGAGTATTCATTTCTAACTAGATCACAAAATAGAACAATTGGGGGTTGGGACATGACATGACATGACAATCTAAAGTCTCTAGCATAAAAGCAAGGAGGAAAGCCATTGCTTCATTTCTCACTAGTTGGAAAACTGTCAGCTGGTTGATAGCCCTGTTCAAAAATAATTGACAAGAAAGCATTATGGCCTCTGAAAATGTTTTTACACCATTCACAACTATAAGCACAATCTCTCTCTCAACATGTAAGCCTTCATGCAGAACAAAGCTGCTGTGGCTGCTGCCTTTATACAATTCAAACTCTGATGTGTCAGACTTGGCATAAGCCTATCTCTTATTAACATCAAAGGCTCTGAAATAAAACACCATTAGTGGTGTTTGGGATTTTCATGAGCAGTGCATATAAATACACATCTCTTACACTGTCATAGCTGTGTTATGTTTCAGCATTAATGATGTTTCTGGAACACAAAACCCTAATTCAGAGCTGGATTTTGAATCTCCCGCATTTGAACCACAGATTTTGGAAAGAGGATTGGTGCCCATTGATTTAGAACCATGTAAAAATGAAAAGAAACATCAGATTTGCAACTGGATTTTACAGACTCTTCTAACATCTTCCATATGTGACTTCCTCTCTCTTGCACCCTTTACTATTTTCTTCCAGGCTGTATGTCTGCTGTAGCATATCTCATTTCTCAGATACAGATGTGTATCCATTCAGAGTTTGAGTCAAATAATTACTTAGATGGAAATAATTCTGAATGAGCTTTTAAAATTTTAAGTGCAGGCTATTAAGGTGTTTTAAGTGAAAAAATCAGATGTCTTTCCTTTCTTTGAACCCTTTTCTAAATGTATCAGAAACCCATGTATTTCTGTCATTGAATTATGATAGATTATTTCTGCTGCTTGAATAAATCGAGCAACTGACTATAGTTCAGAATTTCCTGGAAATCACTGTATTGTTCTAAAATATAATGACTATTTGATATACAACTATTAAAGATCACTGTGAAGACAAGAGTACATGCCCTAAAGCTTGCAAATCAACATATGAAAATGGTGGCATTTAGACACCTGGTTTTGAAAAAAAGAGGAACTAACAGATTAAGTGGGTTCTATGGTTTTAATTTATTTGGTTTTAATTTCTGTCTTTTGTTCCCAGTTTGCTTCTCTTAGGAAGAAGTAGAATAGATAAGATGCCATAAATACAGCAAGTTATCAGCTCATTATAATTTTTAGAAATTTCCCATTCTGTCAATGATTTTATGCCAGTAAGTGTTTCCAGGTCTACCCACTTTTGTAGCTCTTGTCCTAGTGAATGCAAATTGTTTAGAGCACATAGATGTTACCAATAGAAATCACAGCTAATACAAGTGAAAATAAAGTAAACAAGCATCCAGAGTAAAAAAGAATCCAGAATAGCCATCAGGAAACTGAAAACAAATACAATGACCTGAAGAATCCTTTCTCATTTTCAGCAGGGTGAGGCAGGTGTTTTGCTTTTAATCAATAGCTCTTTTTCTATGTATGGTGAACTGCTTTTGGCAACATTTTACTATGCTATAGTATATATGTGCCAGTAAGACTTCCAGGCACATTGCATTGTGGCAAATACATCAAATAACCTTGGATACATCTGGGAGCTTTTATAATTCTAGGCCAATTTTTGCCATTACACTTTCTTTAGATTTTAATCAACACTACATATTTATCATTAAATTGTGAATTAGTTTTTCAGAAGGTGATTTATCCAACATTTTAAGTACTTTTGCTTTTTTTTAGTTGATGCTTATTCTCATTTAAAGCTAATATAAATAATAGCTTAAACAGACAACGATCCTGCATATATAGATAGATATATACATGATAGATATATGTATATATACAGTTTGTTTATAAGAAGGTTTTCCTAATTACCTTGAATGCGTTCTAAACCCTCCTTAATTCCACTAGAATTTAGAAGTTCTAACCATAGGGATACTCTTGACACATTCCTTATGTATAAGAGATGGGAGAAATTGCATGTGAATGGTTGATTCTTAAATACATATTGTACTTTCATTGCCATGTATATACAAATACAAGTATTGTGACAATTTTTCAAATTTTTTTTGTAATCCAAAAATTTCTAAATTTGAGTAAAAAGGTTTTAAATACTCTAGCTGATACAAAATCACTTCTTTCAAATATTTCTAAATATGCATGTTGCTTCTGGCATAATTCTATTTCATTTTTTAACTGCTGAGAGCAATATGCAGAAAAGTGAAAAAGCCCTGTATATCACTATAAATTCTGCTGGTAATGTCAGAATTACCATATTTGATGGTGATTATTTGTCATAGACTAATAAGATATTAAATGTTATTTTTTGCTTAAAAGAGAGTATATCTGAATTCAAGCTTTGACTTGCATTATTCAAAATGGCATACAATAATAATTGTAACCTAAAAATATTGCTGCTACAGCTCAATTCCAAAACCAAATAGAAAACATTGAATCAGAACAGAAAATTCTCAGAAACAAATAAAGAAATCCAGTGACTTTGTAAAATATAAAGACTTCAGTACTGTTATTAAACTGTATGTCTGTTCCAAGAAGACCTTGGATAATACCAAGAAAATTGGCAAGCAAAATATATGCTTATTGTACTGCTAAATAAGAAGCTCTAGTTGTAAGTCATAAAAAGCTATGAGAAGAAAAGGGGAAGGTTTTAGTGCTTAGGAAGATTTCAGAAATTCTATGAAGTTTAAACTAAAATCTTTATGCCACTCTGCAACAAAGATGGTCAAGTGCTTTTGGCTGATCAAAGGGAAATATCAGATATTAGCCCTGAAGTTTTTGACTGTTTTGTTTTTTTTTTTTAAATTTGACTGTTTTTTCTTTGAGAAACCTGAAATGAAACTCTGCTCCATCTAAAAGCATCTAATAATGGCTGTAAAATATGCTCTTAAAGTTCTTAAAATTACTATGAGGCAAGGCAGGAGCTGCTAAGGTCTCTACTGCAGAAATATGTAATATATAATTACACAGACATCATCTCCTAATCAGAGTATCAGTGCAGATGCTTGCCATCAAATGGGATAAGGAGACCATGACATGAACATTATACACCTTTATCTAAAGAAGGCTGCTCAGTGCCAGGATATACTACTTGTCTTAGCTGTAGGATAAATACTTGTTTGAATAATGCAGTTAAGATGCTTTCAAAATATTCTTTGGAAAAGACAAAGCTGCTTGCAATTTCTGCAGCCAAATTGAAATACAGTACATGTACCTCTAAACCAAACACAAGTAATTGCAGTTATCTCTAGAGGGTCTTGCAAAATTTCTACTTTTGCAAAATTTCTACTTTTTTTCCACTTTTTGAAAATTTCTACTACTATCTGACAAAATTTGTAAGTATGTTTCATATTTTTTTGCATTATGGCAAGGTCTTCCATATGAGTGGAATGACAGAATCTTTTAAGATGTTATTGTCAAAATTTGTGACTTGGTTGAACACAACATAATGTCCAGCACATTACTGACCATTTGGTCATGGTACCAAGCACTTCATATTCAACATCACCCAAAAAGAAAACATAAATCCTGTTCTAGCCGTATTACAATGAAAAGTATGTGGAGGCAATCATATGCAGAGGCAAAATAGCTCTGAAATTTATGAATGAACTTTGCATCACAATATTTCAGTCTATCATGACTAATGATACACACCTTAGAGTTACAAAGCCACAATCAACTTTTGAGAGATCAAATCATTCCTAGAAAGAAAGAGACATCTACCTGCATAAAAGAGTATACATATCGTATGTCTACAGAAATTTTGCAATTCACAGGAGTTTGCATCTCAGTCATGGTGCACATTTTTCCTTTTGGTATTCAGTGTCAAACAAAACTCCCAGATACTGGTTCTCAGCACCTTATGCTAAAACACATAACAGTTGCAAAAGTTATTCTGTACAGCCAGATAAAAAAAAATAATACAAAAGTGGAAGATGGGGCAGTTGAAAAAAGGGCACATCTGAGGCAAGTCTCTGATTATTGCTCCATAACATGGGAGACTGTAGCTGACCACGTTCTTATAGTAAAGAGAATGGTACTAATACTATGGAAATCCCAACAAATCCGAAGAAAACCCCAAAAAATACATTACATTTAAAATACTGGAGAAAAATGGTGTTATAAATACATGAGTCTGGAACAATTTCTTCCCATTAGATGGAATGTGGTATGATCAATGAATATTGTTCAATAATACAATGAATAGTGTTCAATAATACGGTAATGCGATTATTGTTCAATAATAACAGAAATGCCATGTTTACCAAACAATGCTTTATTACTGGTTAGGAAAACAAACAAACAAACCAACCAAAACTAAAACCACCCACCAACAAGAAACAAATAGGATAAAAAGGTTTTCTGTCTTTATTCATGGAGATTTCCAAAAGTATTATGGTAATATTACTGTGCATGTACCTGGAAAGATGAATCAAAAAGTCTTTTCCAAAGCATCGGACAACATTTTCATAGTGTTCCTTTCAGGAGATTTTTACCTACAAATTTCCCTGCATATTTCTCTAGATTTCTTAGGATTTTTGCCACATTTCTACTAGGTACTTTCTTCTTTACATTCTCAATGTGTACAGAAATTGACATTCCATTCACCATAGGAGTCTAGTACTATAGAAAACTATTTGCTTGGAAAGACGTATTATAAGAACATATAAAACTGTCAATGACCTGGTGGAAAAATAGGGTACTGACAAAAATAAGGAAACACTATTTTTTTATTTTAAACAGATTTTAAAAATTAATTTTGGGGAGAAGAATTAATCTTTTGGGAAGAATCTGAGGCTAGAATGAAGCTTTTTTTTTTTTTTGGTTTAAGTGTTGGGTTTTTTTAAATCTTACATTCATATAGCTCATAAAAATTAAATACAAACTGCCTTAATTTAAGAACTCTTTGAATATATAGAAACACTGAAAAAAAACAATAAAAAACCCCTTTCAAACCCAAAAGAAAATATTTGCCTTTGGTAAATCAGTAAAACAGCATTACGTGTGCAAAAGAAACATTGAAACTTAGGTGGTGGAATATGGATGTTTTAAGAGAACAAAGTGCTGTCTTATTGAATTCGTGCTGGAGTCAGGCAAAGAATGACAAAGAAATATTTAGACAGATTATGCCATGAGCTGTTCATTTCCTGTTACCAAGGAAGAGGCAGTAGCCAAAATATTCCAGCCTTCCGGCCATTATTGTACATCTGCTGTTACATTGTTGTTTAGCACACTAAATTCTTATTGACCAGAGGCTGAGTTAGCATAGTTGTTCCCCCAAAAGACAGAGTCAATAACAGATGTTTTAAAATGCACATTATATTATTTTGAGATTGTTTTTTTAAATAACTTGGGAGCAATAAAGCATAGGCTATAGATACATAGGTATGTGCATTTCTTCTGAGAATAGGCAAGGATGACTCCAATGAGAAGAATAATTTGGTTAGCCTGTAATTTTATACCAGATATATATTTCTCCAATTTGTGTTATACTTCAGCTTTCATAAAAAAATATATTTGTGCCAGGTCACAGAACTAAATCTTCTTTACCTGTTGTTAGATCTTTCCCAAAACAGAATTCAGAACAGAATTCAACTACAGAATTCAGACAATGTTAATCAATGTTATGTAGTCATTGCATAAAACACAGCTACGACACAATATAGAGATACTAAACAGAAGGTGCACAGTTATCCAATTACTCTTTGAATGTTTTTTACATTAGCTTTTCAAATATACAAAAAGTCAGGACGAATACAAATACACACAAAACTACAGGGCCCTTCATCCTAAATGTACCTTTGTACTTCATTTTCTTTCTATTTGTTTCAGTTGTAATAATATGGTTTATTTCATTTCTCCAAGACTTTAGTGGAATGTCTTGTAACTGAGGAGATGTATTGTTTTCAAAGGGAAAAAAATTACAGATGTTTTTATGGACTGTGTTCTCTTTGGTGACGCAAAGTAATCCTTGAAATAAGTAAATAAATGTAATTTTTAACAGTACCTTTTCCCCTATCGCCTTCAAATTTCCTAAGAATACATATTGAAACTAATCCTGCCAAGAGGAGAAAAGAAATAAGGAAAAAAAAGAAAAAGAAAAATACCCCAAACACTCCTCTAATTAAATAGAGCTATCTATTTCAAAGCTGAAATAAGAATATGATAATTTTAATATTTGGCTTATATTTCAATGAAGTCTGAACTTTATTCCCCAACAAAGATTTGCAGATCTTATAAAGAATAGGAAGCAACTTAGACAAAGGTATGCACAAGAGATATTTCTGCAAAGAAAGAGGACAGAATGGTAAAGCAAACAAAGGCTATAAATCAGATGATAAAAAATGCACATTATGAAAGAACAGCTTCCTGTTTGGGAAGGAGGAATAACTAAAATAACATGCACTCAGTTTTCACTACCTGTAGCAGGAATGACTTCAAAGAAATAGCTAAGCAGCCAAAGGTTAAAAGGAAGCATCCGATCACATCTGTCAGAATCTGTTTTAACTTTTTGGATGGAGATATGCCACATTTACACTTCCCTCTTAATTCCAGAAGGAAAGGAAACAGTTAGAAGGTTCTTCATTGTCTGTTTGTGGACACTGGGATAAACTAAAACTCTTCTTTTCATCTCTTTGATGCTAATAACTTTTGTCCCAGCTTTGCAGACAAAAGCAGAGGCTATAGGAATTGTGAAGGCTTATTAAACCCTTATTAAAGAGTTGAACATTTATTTTAAAAATCCAACAAAAAAACCAAACCAAAACAAACAAAAAAAACCCCTAAAGAACATCAAACCTCTTATCTTTGCCATTAACATTTTCTCTTCCCAGGCAAGTAACAGACTTTTTTGGACTGCTGTTTAACAAAATCTCTGTACAACTACATGCAAGACTGCCAAAGCCCCCCCAACATAACATGCAAAGGAAACTTTTCTTAGCTTTTTTCTTTCAGATGCCTGGAATAACCCACCATTTTTGCATGTCTATTTTGATGCTTATTAGCCTTTTTCATTTCATTACTGTTGTCTCTACTGCAATCATTTGTTTTACATCCTGCCCAGCTGCACAGATTTTTCAAATTAACAATGTGTTTTGGGGAAATTCAGACATCACTATTCCCAGGTAATCAAAGCACATACACTTTATCTAATTTATGTAATCTTTTCTAGTTCATTGCCTTAAAACCCAAACTTTTTCCTTTAAAGTTAGAAAAGTTTTCGCTGTTGCTCTGTGCCTGTGTTTATGTCTGTTCACATGTGTATTTTTAATTCTAAACAGAGAGACCATCTATTGAAAAAAAACATCTTCTCAGCTTCTCAAATGGAGTTTTACTGTTAATAAACACTTAGAAATATATAACCAGTCACTGCTAAAACTGTAAAGTAGAAAGATTAAGAAGCATAGCTTGTCTTCACAGCTGATGATCTGAGTCAAGTGTAACTACTTTATTACACTTATCTGTAATTCCTTTCCTCAGAAAGGACAGGCACTGCTTTCCAGAAATTATGAACTCTCAAAGACTAAGAAGATAAAGGCAATATATACATTTTGAATTTTCCTAAAAAGCCCAATCCTAGATCTGATTTATCTTAAAAAACAGTTTTTAAATGTATTGAGCTATCTGCAACCTCTGTGGGTGCTATATTTTTCAATGGACTGTATCACATTGACATAAATTCAGTTCTGCTTATAATAGACTGTAGAATGAAAAGTCTCTGGAATTTCCCAACTCTTTCAGTGTTCTTTATTACAACATCTATGCATCAAAGTACACCTCTTCCAAAGGCAGCCTGCAGAAACTAGGAAAGCACTTAATAGAAATAAAATGTTTTTAGGAGGAAAAAAAAATGAAGATGCATTCTTTTCATGCATCTTCAGAAAATTCGGCATTTCCCAAGCATGCTGAACGTGCTGTTAGGCATGCCCTGACAGAATGAGCAGGAAGACCATGGCTTGCCAAGGAGTCTCTCGGTTTCTGAGCATGCACAGAGCACTTCTGCTGTGCATGTGAAGCACACACAGTCAGTGGCCTCATGACTTGGAAAAAGCCTGAAGAAGACAGAGGTGAAGGCAAGGCTGCTCTTGCTGTCAAAACTCTTTTAACTGGCTCAGAGTTTTCCTGACATGTCCCCAGCATGATGCACAAAACATCTGAAGCAGGCCAGAGGTTACAAGGCCTTTTATAGGCCTTAGGTGTCACCTGTTGAGGCTACATGTCCTCATGTATACTGTATTCCAGTGATATCTGTTAAATATCCTAATTATTCCCCCCCAAAACCCAAGCCATCTCTTTTTTTGTCTTGTGCATTTTAAAGAGTAAGATTACAGAAGGTGAATGTGTCTTTTACATGAGTATGAGCTCTGAAACTAGCAAATGCTAATGTTTTAATTTGTGCAAACTATATTTTTCTGAAACTCAAATACCTCTCGTAAGAATAATGTCATCCAAGGCTTCCTTCACAGTCAATGAAAAGAGAGAGGAAGCCTCCAGAGAGATTTCAGACTGAATCCTTCCTTCTGCTTTCTTCTCCGGAGCTGAAGGCAGAACTATAAAATAGCCTTCAAAAATAAGAGAAAATTCTCAAATCCAGGAAATTCTTCTCTTGTTTCAAAATAATCAGCTACAGAGGAAAGACAGATCATGCTAAAAGGATTTTGAAAAGTCTGATACTTTAACAGTGATCATAGGCTAACAGAAACACAACTGAACCCACAAAATACCGTCAGATTAAAGAATTTTTGAAAGCTTTTATTTTGCTGAATAATATACCAATTACTTAATTTTTACTTAACAGTTTATGTACTGATTATCAAAAAAAGCACTTTTAATTCAAGCTATTAATGCTAATCGAATCGTAATTTTCTTTCCTTATTTCTTTACTACTTATATTTCTTAATTATGTTACGTTTTTTCAGCAACATCGTACCCTGTCAGCAGCAGTCTGGAAACAAGTAAGACGTAGCTACATACAGATGTACCAATACACCTTCTTTTCACTGTTGTCAATTGCAGATTCATGCAATAGTCAGGGCACAGAGCAGCCTTTTTTTAGCATTTAGATTATTTTGTATTAAAATTTATATTAGAATTTGTATTAGATTTTGTATTAGATTTTTGAAGCATGTACATTATTTTTGGTCTTCCGTGCTAAGCAAAGAGGCACAACTGCAAAAAGTGACAATTACAAAAAGCTATAGCTTTCTATTTCTTTCCATTAGAAATAATTACAATGGAAACTAAAAATGTATGTGACTGTTTATGAGCCATCATATCTCATAGACATAGTATTTATTGCTTGTTTGAATGGTTAAGAAAATAGCAATAAACTGCAAGAAGTGTATTTAAAGCCGCAAAAACAACACATCAACCCAGCACACAGCATTCCTGTGCAAAGCAAATTGGTCTTTTCTCATTTTTGTTTACAACCAGCTCTTCATAGACTAAACTCCAGTAAGTTGTGGAGTTTCTGATGTCCTGTCTCTATATACAAACAGTGCATTCACTATAAACACAATGAGGGAGGTAGGAAATAGAACTCCACAATAAGACCCTGAAAAACTGACCCCTCATATGAAGAGCTGGTTGATAAAGAGAACCGGTGGGGGTGACAAAAGGTAAGAGAAGCTTAAAGCACTAATGATTTAAGCAAGAAAATATCGGCTTACTCTCTCTGATTTCTGCAATACTGAATCTTACAAAGATTTAGTTTTCAACCAGAAACAGAAGTTCATTTAGAAGAGAGCTCTGTAAGAAACATTTTGTGTTTGCATATGTAATTGATAAGTGCCCTACAGTACTACACAGAATCACTTTGGTTTTAACTTAGGTTTCAGTGTTTACAAAGCTTCCAGACTGTTTCCTATGAACTACAAAAGCTGTTTTATATTCCATAACTTTCTACTACACAAGTTTTACAAGACTTCAGTGCACAGTAACATGACTTGAAATCTTTCTGAAGTGTAAAATATGCAAAGGCATTAGTAATCTTACTTAGTTTTCCAATATGCAAACAAATTAAAAAAAAGAAACTCTTGAAAATAAATAACCAAATATCTATTGCCTCTTAAGGGGGTATATCTGTCAGATATGCATATACTTTGCTATGTTGTGCTCTCAGGTTTAGAAGTTAGGTGGCTATTTGAGGCTGAGACTTAAATAAATAGGGTTTTACTGAACTGAATATTCTGTATTATTTATTTTAAAAAGAAAGAAAGAAAATAAATCCAAAACCCCTAGATAAGGCTTTCGTCCTGTCAGAGTATCAAAGCACTAACTGCAGAGAACTTTTAGTACTGTGGGTACATTGAAGATTTTTCCATTTTGCAACCAATTATGCAGATGTATCTTCATGTCTGCTTTGTTTTTTCACATGACACATGCTACAATACCACACATCAGAGATGATTTCTGAGTTGTGATAAAGTCAATACCAGTAAGTTAGACATCCAGCTACAACCTTTAATAATGTCTCCGAGGATTTCCTATTTACCTGTAACTTGAAATGTTTAACTGAAGTCCCTCCAGGTCCTCACAATATGACTTTCATATTTCAAGCTGCTAATACACAAATACTCTGAACCAATCTTATTTGTGTCTATATTGGTAGCACATGAGCAATTTAAAATATAAAATATAAAGCTAATATAAAACTCAACAGCTGAAGACATAAATGTCTCAAAACTGATAAAAAGCACATCAACAAATTTCAAGTACATATCAAGTAAATAATTTATTCAGTTTATGCTACTGAATTCAATCTCTAAGTCTTTTAAATCAAAGTAGACAACTACAAAAAGCAAGAAAGACCATTTTGTCTGTCACAGTATATGAAAAAAAATCAAGCTGAAAGAGGATATGTCTTATAGTTCTAAATTTTGAGGAGGATGGTTAGCAGAGATAATCCAGTCACTTTACTAACTACACTTAAGTCTATGTGTGTATCTATATGTAATTTATGTAATGTTTCCATAAGATGTAAATGTGAATCATATCTTAACAAATTTACTTCCTTATGTGTCCAGCATGTTTAAGGTTGTTTTCAACACCAAGTGGTATTTAACTAAAGAGGTAACATAGAAATTGTGGTTTAGGCATTTTTATCTCAAACAGCAAAATGTGAAAATACAAATTATAAGAAAAATTTTTATACAAGACTTTCATTAGCCATTATATTTTAATGAAATAGAATAATATAGGTCTGTATGGATGCATATTAAACTACATTATGGAATAAATATTACAATTAACAATAGTCTTAGATATTAAAAATAGTAGAGTTAACAAAACAAAACAGTTATAAGCAATTCTCATTTGTTGAGAATAAGATCTAAAATAAATGTTTACATCTAATTTGTTACATAACTGAGCTGATCAATTCTGCAACATATTCATTTTGTGCTCTGTATTTGACTAAGAAACAAGTGCCCTTGTCTTCATGACCTTAAAATAATCCTTTGGTGTAATCTCAGAGCTCCTTTGAAATTAATGAAGTTAAAAGTTGTGAAAAAGCACAGAATAGTAACAGAATTGGGGCCCAAGTTAAAGAGAACATTGAGATACGCATTTGGAAAAGTAGGTGTTTCTTTTTGGAGACAATCAGCATCCACAAAAATCTCCACATATTTTCTTTGTATGATTTCAGTAGTGCTTCTGTACATTTCTCATTTTAACAGGATGTAAGTATTATCTTAACGTATTTAAGTTATAGAGTCTTACCTTCATTAAAATTTAAGTACTTATCCCTAATCTTACGTGCTCTAGAATTATGTATTTATATACAGGAGAGAATAAGGGGTCGTTTTCAGATAGAAAGAGTATCACTAATACTATCTGCAGTTTTGAAAACTATGACTTTTAATTAGATTTTCTATTCCAGATATAGATGACACTATTTCAGTTTGTTAAACCCTGGGCATTTCCATTGATCAATCTTCATTTTAATAACAACTGATGTTGCAGGAAAGTAGTGTGCTTTTTTTCACATTCTTATGGCCTGTAATAATAATGGAGAAAAGCAGTATGGGGGGGGATATAGAACATGTGTGCTATTCCTAGAAATAAACTGTAATGTTTAAATTTAGACATGAGGTTACATTGCCTTTAAGTATGTACATAGTAACTGAAAAAGCTGTGAAATGAAACTGCCTTTCTCATGAAGAGCAAAATTTCTGCTAAATCATCTCTTTCAATAATTTGATAACATTAGACTCATTTTATCCATGTTTTTAAGTATTTTGAAATAATTTTATTCTTTTTCTAAGACTTTTTGCTCCCTTTTGCTGAATATTACCATTGAGGAAAAATAGTTATCTGCTTAGAGCCAAATCCAGACAATGTAACAATGTTTTTTTGGACAATGGAAGCCCAAAATGTAATGGATTCTGGCTTTGAGCTATGGTACTCTGGTAGCTAATCAAGCCAACCAAAATTTCCCAGAACTCTTGAAAGGTGATCTTATAGTTGATCAAGTCCCAGAGACAACAAACTTGTGTCCTGCTTTGCACAATATCTGATTTAACACATAGTTAAATGGTGGAACTCATTGCCACAAGTTGCTGCAGAAACCAGAAGAAAAAGCAGCTCCATAAATTATAAATATGGGTTCACTGGGCGCTATCAAGAACATCTGCAGGCTACAGCTCAGCAAGTTCCTGGCTTGAAGATTTCTGGAGGATCAGAAGATACGCTGCAAAGGTTGTGTTATTTTCTGTCTTTTCTCTTTAAGGTCTGCCTCTAGGTACAGAATGCCTCAGAATGAAAAATATGACCTCAAAAACTACAGCTTTTCTTACATTCTTAAAATGCATTCTTGAAAATTAGTACATTATAAGAATTCTCTACACATATAATTGCTAGATTTACCCTTTCTTCTTGGTTAAACTGAATGTTAAAAAAAAAAAAATAAAATAACAAGGGCATAACCTATGACATTCCAGCTACCAGGGAAGAAAAAGTTCCTTTGCTGATTGCTAGAGAACCCATTCTGTACAATCATACGTACCCTCTGACATCAGTCGGTATGAGAAATTTGATAGCCTTTGCTCCTGGAAAATAGGGAGGTAAAATAGCTGATTTCATCATTGCCAGAGGTGGAATAATGTACTTCTGAATAAGAAGTATTCTCCACTGATGCTTGAAACTCGATATTCTACAAAGAGTAAATTGTGACAGGAATAAAGCCCTTAGAAGTATGCTTGCCAAGTGGTACTATTTGTAAGCCCTCACAGGTCAAGCTCAAAAGATTAATTTTATTTTTTTTTCCTAGAATTCCCTGTTTCCCTTACGATGTGCATGCCAATGTATACTGTCAACTGAAAAGGAAATGTTATAAAATATTAGGTCGTTTCCCTACTGTAAAATATAGTAAAGCATGATGTGACTAGCTTCTTGTGTCAGTCAAGTACTGAGTTGTCATTGGAGTTGTAAGCAGAAAAAATATTGGCAGCTATGAACAACATATTTGAATTCTGTGATATATATATATTTTTTTTTTAATTTATAACCATAAATGTAGAATTGGCATTCTTCCAGCCACAGAGCTTGTTAGCAGTTTCTTTATATAATTTTAAAACTTTTATCTAAGAATTACCACCAAAAATACTAAAACAAAAGAATAAAAAATGTTGCTTTTCCAAGAGAGATACCACATATTCATATCCTCTTAAATTTAAATACCTGCACATAAGTGTAGCCTTCAGACTGTGCAATCACTAGCCTCTGAATTGGGATAGCATTCTTCTATTTTTCAGCAATTTAAGAATTATGAAATATAATATAATACAACAGTAATTCTGTGGAGTGTAATTGAAAAAAAAAATTAAGGAGCAAGGCCTTTGAAAAGGTTTGTAACAAGATTTGGAATATTCCCAGTTATGATTCTGGCCTGTGATGGTGGTGACTGGGTACCATCGTCTAACTGTTTCTCAGTCTACATTAAACAAGGCCCTGGTCTTAATCAATATCTAGTTTACCAAAACCACAGTCACATTTGGCATCCATTGATACTCTCGTTTACAGTCTCAGAGAGAAGACTAAGCAATAAGTTAACTTGGGGCTGGAACTGAACCCTAAGTCTTATAGATGAGCTGTCAGCTTGGGCTCCACAAAACTGGCAGGAAGAGTGTGGGGCCTCAGCAACAGTTACATAATGAAAACTGAGAAACCAAGTCTGTCAAAAAATTGAACATATGCTTTTGTTTCTTTCTTCCAAGTATTAACAACAAAAATAAAGATTTCTAATTTTGCAATCTGAATACAACATAGACACACATTGTTCTTTCGCAGTATACTTCCCAGAATCATCAGGCTCACCAAGAAAAGGCATGCCAGGGAGTGGCTTCAACTATCTTAATCTAATCTCCAGGTAGTGGAAATTTTGCAGTCTCCGCAGGCTATGTATTCCAGTATTCTCTTGGCCTTCCTGTTTGAATTCTTTCTTGTTATATCTAACCCAGATCTTCCTTGTGTTATTTAAACTCCCTTTTATTTTTTTTCTTACCTGCTTTGGATATGTAAACATATTATTCTTTCCTCTCTGTAAAGACCCTTTTACACAACTTTCCATTGATGTTCAAATTGAGTTCCACTATATCCTGCAGATCTTTTCAAAGCCACTTGTCTCGTGTCTGTTCATTTCTACATATAGAAATCTTCTCTTTTCTTGAGGAACTATGTCCTTCAAGAAAATACTTTCTCAACTTTTAACTCTCTTTTGGAATGAAAATTAAGCTCTCTGATATTCTTGTAACCTTTATCAGTTTCAGACTTTTTTGAAGCATCCTCTATTGCATTATCACTGAGAAACTGATAAAAAACAGAACTGTGAAGACTCAAATCTATACTTCCTTCAGTTTGACAATGAGACATTGATAACTACTTTGGCTTTCAGCCAGTTTTGCATCACCTTATGGTAATATATTTCTCTAACCTATTTACAAGAATATCATGTGACACATGTCATTAATTTTATTCAACTCAAGACATACAACATTCTCTTCTTCTATATATTTACAGTACCTTGATCTATTATAGAAAAAGTTAATCTGGTTTGGAATCATTTGTCTTGGCAATTAATCCAATTTTTATGCCACAATCTATAGCATTGTTTACAAATGTTGATTATTTGTTTTCACGTTGTCTGAGGACTGAAGTTATACTGATGAGTATTTAATTTGTAACCTACAGGTTTGAAACCAGATCAGATTTGTGCCAAATGCCTGTTAGAAAAAGAACACATCACCTCTTCTGCAAACATTCAAATCTAAAGGACTACTTGGAAAGTGATTAGGAGAAACAGGAAAAGCCTCCCTACACCCAAGCAAGTCACATTTGGTCAAGCAGAAGCAAGAAAACAAAGACAACTTGGTCTTTCTTCTGTACCTAAGCCACCAAGGCAGGTCAAATGGAGAAGTAAAGTGAAAATTCTGAAGATATTTCCTCTAGGGAACAGAATAAGAGTAAATTAACATTCTTTTACTATTTTATTTTAATTTTTACTATTTTAATTTTGTTTTATTATAGAAATTTACAAGATTGCATAAGTGACCATTAAGATACGTTGCACTGACATTTTACAAGAAAAAGGTAAAGGTTAGCATGAATAATGCCAAATATGTATTGCAGTGGAATATAAATGTTTGCCTAAGGTGTAGGGAAGCAATGTGCATGCTGTAGAAGTTTATAGACAGGTTTATAGACAGTTTCTGCTAAAAAAAAAAAACCACAGAAATTAACCTTTTTCTGGATTTTTTCACTAACAGCATTAGAGTTCTATAAACAAATTATTTTAAATAAGAAGCTATTTGATCTCGGTGTATGTTCTTTAGAATCTACCCAAATGAGTACAGTTTTTCAAAGCATTAAAGAATATATAAAAGACAGCACGTAAATACTTCAGAAGTCCTCTGAATATTGTTTGCAATAGACTATGTTATCTTTAGCAAATTTCTGCCACTTACTTACTTAAACACTTAGCCAAAATGAATGAAGAAATAAAGGGGGAAGGGAGGGACTGTGAGACAGGAAGGGAGGGGAAAAAGAGATTAAAAAAGAAATAAAAAACACTTTACATTGATTTGAAGTTAGAATGACATGCCAGTGCCAATTCAAGGCTCCATACAAACAGCTGGAAGATATTTAGATTGTAAAAGCATATTCATTCTAAACGAAAAACATGAGAACATCAGCAGAAAGAGCTTTCAGAGTGTGCTAGAGTGCTAGTATAACCATGTGCCTCTGAAGAATTTCTACACAATTAAAAAGGCTGTGAAAATTTCACGTATTTGTAACTAGTCTGATGGCTAAAGATGTTTTTTTGTGGAAGGATTGGAGAGGATAAGTAATTTTAGGAACAATTTAGGAATTATTTTCAGAGAATATTTGTAAAAAATACATATGCCAATTGCATAAAATCTGTGGATATGTTGAACTATGAAATGAGTTGTTAACGAAATCCCTTACCAACTTTCCAGTCATTAATATTTTAATAATATAAAATGTCGCACAGGTCTCTGTGGTTGCAAAGAAAAACTCACAAACATTGGATTTGTATATAGAACCATATTTTAGAATGCAAAAATTAAAAAATATTGTGTTACATTTCTGGACACAGTTTATTTGAGAGACAATTAAGAGTCTGTTTTCAGAATTTGCTTGGACCTGAAATACTAGAGCCACCTCAGTCACCACTATGTATTAATCCCAGTAATCTTTCATCCATTTCCTTTCCATGACAGAGTGGAAACCTCCTTCTGGGGATACCTGAATCTTAGTATGGCTATCTCAGCCATATGCATGCCTTTTTTTTTCTATTGTACTCTGCTTCACAGACTGTTACTCAAGTACTGAGCTCTTTAATTATTCCTTTCTCTTTTTTTCCCCAGAAGTTGTTCTTATGTGACTAAACTATGAAAATTTCTAACCAGCAATAATCACATGCAAGAAAGTTCTTCTTGTTGCTTCTCCCACATGATTAGAAAATCTACTAAGCAATACCAAGTCCTGACAACAGGTTCAGTGTTGTTTTCATTCAGAAACCTGTGAGCCAACACTGATCTTCTCAAAACTCAGTGTTTTACAAAATTGAAGTAGAGCATTCAAGACTAAGTTTAGGTATATAACTGCAAACTGTGGGGTTTGGTCCTCATCCCTAAATCTGTGGCTGCCCAGTTCTCCTTCTTTTTTGTTTATCTCTTTCACAGCTCTCTAGTTTTTCTCTTTCCATGTCCCTACTACTTCTCAGCCTCTTGCTACCTGTTGCATTGATACCAATGAGAATATACCTGAGGAAAGTTATATGCCCCCTACGTAAATTCATTTAGAAAGATTAGGCAAAAAAGTGAAGACAAAATTTAATTATTTGTTTAGCTTCTGCTAGTTTTGAAATAACTTGTTTGTGAATATCATGTTTAAATTGAGGCAGTGATCTCCCTTTAAACATCACCTGAATCAATCAGGTTCTTGGAATCAATCAGAACATTTTGGATGTGTTGTGACATTACTCTATACCTAGTGTAATAGCCTGGCATTTATAACAGGATTATGGTTGCTACTGAACTTCTTGCTCCATAGAGAAAAAAAGTCCTCTTTAGATAAATACTAACATCATTAAATGAAGGTTGGGAACATCTCAAGACCTCTGAAGAGTACTTTAGTTAAACTTCTACTCTCTTGTTTATCTCTGTAATAAATCAATAGGAAACACTTAGCGCCTTCGCCACTGGTGATCCAGGTTTCCTCTTCTGAAGAAAGTTCTGAGTGTTTACTTCCCCTCTCTCTCTTTATCTCTCTGTCTTTCAAACAGGGGTAGATGTGTTAACCCTGTCTTTCATACTTCTTCGTAATGGTTAGAGTACTTGCCCAGAAAGTGCCAAATTTCTGTTAATGTGCTCTGTAACCTAAGATGTTGGAAGTTGCCCATTCTCTTTACAGTTCTCAATGGACTTGTCTTGTGACAATATATTGAGCATAATTAGAGTACATAGTTCAAACTACTTGATGGCCATGATCATTTAACCAATCTAGAGACCTTCAGTCACTTCCAGGAAGCCACCTCCCACTTCCACTTACATCATCATCCATTTATTCTATCTTTTTTAAAGCAGCAACTTTGTGCTTTGATATTGTCCTTCATATGCAGCAGATGTTGCCCTTAATATCTTTAAAAACAGCCATTGTTTATCTCCAGGCACTTTAAACCTGTCTTCAGCCTCAATGTCTACAAAAGACATTAATATAATTAAAATTCTGACTCGCTCAAACCACTGTCTACTGTGCAGACAAGTACTAAGAGCAGTTCTCACATATTTCCTGTATCAGCTGTTTCTTTGTTTGTATTTTTACTCTGTACAGTACTTAGTATCCTGATATATCAGTAGCTTCAAAGAGATTATAGTCAAAACAACAAAAAAAACATTGTGAAGTGTAATTGCAAAAAATATCAAGCTTTTAGTTAATAAATTCAAAGCAATGAGAAACATGAATACAGTTTCATTATAGACAAATATTGTACAAAAAGTAAGGGAAATAGGTTTAAAAACTTTATAATAGCTCTGGTTTCAATCTTACATAAATATCAACACTGATATTCATTGCTCTAGACCTGTTTGCTTAAAATTAGGTATTTTCTTTATCTTTTTTTTCTTTTATTTTAATTATTTTTTCCTTCCCTTTCTTTAAATATTCTTTACCTCTTTACCGATTTCACCATTATATACATATTTAGGCTAATAAATACAGACTCATTAAAGAGAGGGAAAAAAAGATTAGTTTGTTTCATACAGGGGACAGGATGTTCATGTACAAAACACTACAATTTATAAGACTTGTATATGTACTCATTTAGGATAAGAGGTATTTGAAAATACTCTGTAACCAAAACATAAATAAAAAAGGGATTCAAATGAGATTTGTGGTATTTATATGATGTGGTCTACTGTCTAATGTGATCTAGGGATACATACAATTCTTACATCCTTATTTCTCCTTTGGGATTATGGGGCTAAACCACCAAGACAAATAAGTTTACTGGATGTAAGTATACTGAATGGAATATATACAGTTCTTCTTCTTAAGTAAACAAACAGGCTATGACTTGAAGCCACACAATGGCCTTAATTGTACAAACCATGTATTGCTAAAATCAATTTGAGTCATAGCTGCAGTAAGCAACCATCTCCATCTTGAGAAATCTGTCAGTAAACTAATAAATTACATCAATGTGTAGAGAGGAAGAATTCCTCTTTTTATGGGCATCTGTTCAGCACCCGGGAATAGTTGGGTTCAACTTTTCCAGCTCTAATAAAATAAGTAACTCCTGGTTTGCTTGCAAGTTTTTCTAAACATTTTAGAAAGTAAGATACAAGGGATTTTTTATTTTACTTTCTCTTTGTGATGACTTGAAAGCATGTAAACATGTAAGTAATGAGAATTCATAGAATCATAGAATCACATGGGGTTGGAAGGGACCTCTGGAGATGATCTAGTCCAATCCCCCGCCAGAGTGGGTCTACCTAAAGCACGTTGCACAGGAACATGTCCAGGCGGGTTTTGAATGTCTCCAGAGGAGACTCCACCACCTCTCTGGGCAGCCTCTTCCAGTACTCTACAAGTCTCTCAGGAAAGAAGTTCCTCCTTATGTTTAGGTGGAACTTCTTATATTCAAGTTTGTGCCCATTTCCTCTTCTCCTGTCCCTGGGCACCACTGAGAAAAGACCAGTCCCATCCACCTAACACCTTCCCTTTAAGTATTTGGAAGCATTGATCATATCCCCTCTAAGTCTTCTCTTCTTCAGACTAAAAAGACCCAAGTTCCTCAGCCTTTCCTCATAGGAGAGGTGCTCCAGGCCCTTAATTATCTTTGTGGCCCTTTGCAGTTCCCTGTCCTTCCTGAACTGGGGAGCCCAGAACTGGACACAGTACTCAAGATGAGGCCTCACCAGGGCAGAGTAGAGGGGCAGGATGACCTCCCTTAACCTGCTGGCCACTCTCTTCTTGATGCACCCCAGGATGCTTTTGGCCTTCTTGGCCACAAGGGGACATTGCTGGCTCATGGTCATCCTGTTGGCCACAAGAACTCTCAGGTCTTTCTCCTCAGAGCTGGTCTCCAGCTGTACTGGTGCAGGGGATTATTTCTCCCCACATGCAGCACCCTACACTTGCCCTTGTTGGATTTCATTAGGTTTCTCTTGGCCCAACTCTCCAGCCTGTCCAGGTCTCACTGGATGGTGGCACCGCCTTTTGGGTTGTCAGTCACCCCTCCTAGTTTTGTGTCATCAGCAAACTTGCTGAGGGTATATTCCATCCCTTTGTCCGGGTCACTGATGAATATATTTTTGCTCATGGAAGATGGCCAAATGATGGCATGAGTAGATAAAGAATGAAAAAAAAAAATAAAAGGAAATGGTGTTCAAAAATATTGTAGTTTAGCATTAATTGGATAACTACCACACAGCAATTTAAAATCTATTGTTTTTTCAATTTGTATTTTTTGAGGTATTTGTCTAGAGAAAAAAAATGTTTACTTGAGAGATACATCCCTTATATACCTAAAAATGTGTGTTGCAGACATGCATCTTTATGAGACAGAAACGGTGAGCAGAATAAAACTGCCATAATCCAAGGGAAAATGGTTAGTGACCTGCTACAACACTTAGGCACACACAAGACTATGGGGCCAGATGAGATTCACCCAAGGGTACTGACGGAGTTGGCAGAAGTGCTCACCATGACACTTCTGATCATTTATCAGCAGTCCTGGCTAACTGGGGAGGTCCATTTAACCTCCATCTAACTGCTGGGGTTAGCAAATGTGACACTCATCTACAAGAAGAGCTGGAAGGGGGATCCAGGGAACTACAGGCCTGTCAGTCTGACCTCAGTCCCGAGGAAGTTTATGGAGCAGATCATCTTGAGATCATCATGTGGAACTTACAGGACAACCAGGTGATCAGGCTCAGTCAGCATGGGTTTATAAAAGGCAGGTCCTGCTTGACAAACCTGATCTCCCTTTATAACAGGGTGACCCACTTAGCAGATAAGTGAAAGGCTGTGGATCTTGTCTACCTAGACTTTAGTAAAGCCTGTGACATGGTTTCCCACAGCATTCTTCTGAATCATAGAATTATAGAATTGTCTAGGTTGGAAAAAGACCCTTGGGATCATCGAGTCCAACCATCTACC
>BJBW01010124.1:0-15161 GCA_004320125.1 Scolopax mira
CCATGTCACTGATGAATATATTGAACAGGACTGGACCAAATATTGACCCCTGGGGGACACCGCTTGTTACAGGCCTCCAGCTTGAACCTGCTCCATTAATCTAATCTAATCTAATTAATCTAAACCTAATCCATTAACCCTTTGGTCCTGTCACACAGTCAGTTCTCAATCCACCTCATTGTCCCCTCATCCAGTCCATACCTCCTTAGTTTCCCAATGAGGATGTTATAGGATACAGTGTCAAAAGCCTTGCTGAAGTCAAAGTAGATGACATCTGCTGCCCTCCCCTAACCAACCAGTTATAGCATCATAAAAAGCTATCAGACTGGTCAAACATGATTTACCCTTGGTAAATCCATGTTGGCCACTTCCGATAACCCCCCAGTCTTCAACTTGTTTGGAGATGACATCTAGAATGAGTCTCTCCGTTACCTTCCCAGAGATGGAGGTGAGACTAACTGGTCTGAACCCATTCTTCCAACCACACAAAATCAAATTTAATTAAGATTTTTTCCCATTTTTTATTAATTTGTTCAACCTGTAGTTTTTCCTTTCTCGTTCCACTTAGGCTCTTGGTACATAAAACCTTTCTAAATGTTTTCACAGCTGTTCAGAATGTGTTGATTCTTAGTGTCAACTCACTCACTCAACTTTAACATAATAATTCCCTTTTAATAAAACAGTTAACAGGAGACTGACAACTATCATTTTACTGACAGGGTCCAATAGCTGGGAGAGCTAAAGGTAACAGTGGTGTAATTACCAGGCCTGACATACTTTGTTCACTTTTTCCCACCTTTTTAGGGAGACGAGGTAGTACTGTGCAACGTCAACAATCAAAATGGAAATACAGGCAGTGTGAAGACCCGGGTGAGTAATTACCAGGGGCTGCAGACCTGTGACTACTCCCAGTGTGGCAGGGCTGACAAGGTGCAGATTGTTTTTTATCCCCTAGTGTGAATTTGGCTGTCTTGCTGTTGATAGATCCAGGTGGTGGTATTAATTAATACACCAGCATGAGCTAGTGCAGCTCTTCACAATGCATTATCCTTATCTGAAAAGAGAAGACAGCAGTATGATGTTGAGAAAAAGTCATTCCTCTTGACTTTTTCTATTAAGGTTGAAAAATATAGTACAGCTTGAGAAGTAAGAGTTTTATCATGAGACACGGCCTATCCTAACAGATCTAGCCTTGCTCTATTTCTGTATTTGAAAGTCAGATATAAGTAGGGCTGTATTATTTAATGAAATCATACTCAGAAGTGTCAACTCCACTTAGGTAGTTCATATAAGAAATGATCATCTGACTAGTTCTGTATGTAGACATTAAGCTTGTCTTGTTCTTTGTAAATTTTTTGGACCTATGAACTTTACATCAATGTCCTTCCATTTGACCTGCAAATAAATTTCAGTGGAAAATACTGCTACTGAATAGCAATTAACTGTAAAATAGACGAAGACTGTGTGTGTAGTTAGCACTCTGTATGTTATGTAAGTGTACAGTAACAGGTCTCAATGTTCTTATCTGTAAACCTGTTCTAAACCTGTAAACTATTAGTTATACTATTACTTGGATCATTTGATATTTTACATTCAAAATTTAAATTTGAATATACATAACAATATATGCTCCACTTGGATGACTAACTCTTGCAGCAAGACTATTTCTTGGGGTAAAAAAATCTGTAAGTCCAAATCCTGTTTTCAATAGCAACGTTAACATTACAGGTTTTTAGGTGACTAGTAAATCAAAGGCACATGCAACCCTCCATCTTTAGCTGGGGTAGGTGGGGTATAAACTTGAGCCCTCGGCTACTTAACACATCTCATGCAAGCTCTGTCCCCTCTGCTCCAACAGTGACTTACTCTTGGGAAAACCCAATAACCAGTTTCAGCCAACATGAGTCAAGCTGGCAAAATCTTATTATTTAAGCTATATTTTTGCTTTAGTGGGTTCATAATGCTGGCAAGATGATGAGCCTCAGAAACATATTTTAGATAAAGTTAAAAAGAAAACATAGGTATGATCTTAAACATATGAAGTTGGTTTTGAAAACAGGTCACCAGCTCCTAAGTCATTGGGTGCTTCTTAAAATTTTACAGCTTAAGTAACAACTACTCATGTCCGCATATTTTGTTAATAGCATACTTGTAACACAATGTATGGAATTTTAAACTCTTCTTAATCACACCCAAATAGTGTGATTTTGCATTCAAATTTCAATGTCCAAAAAACCAAGAACTTCAAATATATGGGAAAAAGAGAGTTGCCTGAAATGTAAAGCTTTCGAAATATTACACATAGATCAGTATATACACACACCTGAAAATGCATGCCTTAAAATGGTCTTGTTTGAGGAGTCATAAAACCCCCTGAAATGCATATACCCAAGTGGTACTATCCAAAACTGATATACAAATGTATTGCTGTTATGTCACACATGCAAAACCAATCTTATTGCAACAACACCCAGTATTAAACTTCATCTCTTAAAATTTTACACTCTATTGAAGGGAAATAATAGTGTTAAAGAAAAGCTAATCCTGTGATCTTTTCACATTTGGCTGCAGATGTTATGCCATTTTCAAGAGAAATGTTTGCCTGCCTTCCTTCTTACTCAGAGAGTTACTGGGCTAGACACACTGCTGTCTCCTTGAATAAAACAAAATACCCTGTTTAATTGAATGCCTGACACTCAGGACTGAACTGCTGAGACAAGCCTGCACATGCAGTAGTCAGAAGCAGTATTAAAAATAAACCATATCAAATAGCAGAAAAGCAACACACAACAACAAAAGCTGGTAATCACTACTGAGAACTTCTGATGATGGATATGAAAGTATACTGGAAAAAATGCAAATGAAATCTATGCAGGAATGCAAAGAAAGAAAAATAATTTTACACCTACAGGCTATAATAAGATCTCTGATTGTTGGTATCACACCTGTAGACCTCTGAACTAGTATGGCAGAAATACAGAGGCATGACTCATTTACTGCAATAAACAGCTTGCTGACTGATGAGAAACAAAGTAATTTGTACCTTCTATTTAAAACTTCAATGAGATGATAGGCAATTAGGCACCCTCTGCTGTGAGGTGGCAGTGCAGTCCCTTATGAGATGCTGAGTACCCACAGCATCATGGATTTCAATGGAAAAAACTGCATCTGTATGGTTATTAATCTACATTTCCCTGAACAAGTTTTTCTTGGCATCTTGAAAAACCTAGAATATATTTTGTCACTGATTTTATCGACTATGATTCGTTTCTCCAATCTAGTGTAAAAAGAAACTTAAGGAAATTAATTTTCTTATATGTTAGCAACAAGCAATGTATATTCCGGTTTATATTCCTCATCCTAGTGATACTTTGGGTTTAATTAAATTTTTACATCAGTTTTACACAGGCCTGTGAACAAGCATAACCTATTTTAGAGGTTTTCAGACTTAGCCCTACTCCAGGGTAAATGACAGCATGAGCAGCTGCTTTAATTTCTTGCTTATTATTCAACCTGTTCATACAACAATGGTGAAAAGTTTAATAAATATTTTAGATATCAACTTTCCTGCATGCTACTTGTACACACTGAGCTACTTTCAACTCTCCTCAGTCTAGAGGCCCCTTCCAACTCTGACAATTCCATGATGCTGTGATTTCTTGTGTGCTTAGTAAGACTAAATAAGAGTATGATCATTAGAAAAAGGTAATATGTGGACCAAATGCAAGCTTTTGTGTGCAAACAAGACAGTGCCAACAACTGCTCTATACCTCAGCTAGTGTTCTCCAGTCCTGTGCATTCCACAATAAATGTGAGGTAATTCAAACCACTTAATCTTACAGTGAAAGAGGCAGAGCTATTGTATATCTACTGCCTAAGGTGCTGGTGGGCAAGGATATACACATGGGCATTAACTTTGGATACTTAATGTGTGTTAGTCCACAGAAATTTACCTGCCTGTCACAACTAAAGAGGTGACAGGTAATACTACATTGTAGGCATAGATCAAACATGTTTTAAAATAACATATTTGAAATATAGGTTTTTTTCTTTGTTCTCCATGACAGCATCTCCAAAACCCTATTGTCACTTTTTTTTTTTTCTTCCTAAAAATAAAGTATATACATACCTACTTTAAATATTATTTCCATGAATTGGATCCCAGAAGTGGGCAACTGCACCTATATGAAGTGCCAATCTGGTGTTTTACCTCCTTCATGGTTACTTTCAACTTTCTAGTTTACAAAGTGAAAATGGGTATGAATTTATAACAAGCAATGGCTTCCATTTGATTTTGAATGCTCATTTTGGGATGGTAAATGTATTATTTTGCACCAGATTCACCTATTAGACTTAGCTAGTTTTGTTCTGAAGCCAAAATAATGCATTTTGCAGCTCAGTTAAGCCATGTGCTTGTTTGAACACAGCCAAGTCTTTTCACTTAGTGGTTCAGCTACAGATTTTCCAAGCCCTAATGCTGATATTCACACACACAGTCTTGAATACCAAGTTTCTCAAAGTTTGGATTTTATCCCATTTGTCAATATCTTTAGGCTCTTCACAGTCTCTGGAAACTCAGAAGAGCTTAACTTGGACAACTAAAGTATTTTTCAGATGAGAGATTAAAAATGTTGCTGTGGTGGGTTAAACTAGAAAACTGAAACATGAAGTCAGAAGAGTTATTTAATTTTAGGTTTCAGAGCAAGCAAACCAGAACCACAAAGAACAAATATTCCAAGTCTAGCTCTAATGGAAATGTTGTTTTCTTGGGAAAGGCTTTTCTTGGCTATACAGCTATGATCTAGGCAACTCTGCCTAACTGATGCCTGAGGAAGATCACAACCCCAGTCATCACAATCAGTAATCTCTATTGAGAGAAGAACTACAATGTTTAGTAATTAAAGACAAGTGGGGACTTTAAATGGAAACACTCCAGTGGTCTTTGAAAGATATTTAAGAGGCCAAGACAGTACCACTTTCTATTCCTCAGTATGCCACTGCCACCTTGCCTTGTTTTTTAAAAGTCATTTAGAATAGTCGAAGACTATGGCACTGACAATAGAATGAGCAGAATTTAATTGCCTACGTGCGATGGTTCACCTAGGGGACAAGAAACCCAAACAAAACCAGCCCTCACAACTGCTTAACTCTGAATACTTTAATTAAAAAAATGCATTTTTCTCTAGTTTTAAAACACTAGAACACTGCTTCTGTCATCTATACCTTGCTTGACCATGGATACAGAAACTACGTCTAACTGGAGATTACAACAGAGCAAGTGTCCTGCTCTGAGTTTATTAGAAACTTGGACAGGATACCTCCTAAAAAATGCATTTGTTCTTACTACTTTTCTTTTACAGTACTGATGTGGTTGTGTCCATTTTTTGATATAAGTAGATGATTGGTCAGATAGATCTGGGATGACAAAGACTTTTTCATAGGAAATACAAAAACTGCTCTAGGACCATTAAGCTAGAAGATCATGCTTTCTTTTGCAATTCTTCTGTCCCAGCAGATACCTTGTTCCAGCTAGTACAGTGTAGAAAGATTTCTGTGACGAGCCTCTTCAACCCAGCATGGAGCTTGTTTAAGTGTGGCACAGCCCTAACATACCAAAGATGTGGACTGAAGAACCTCATCTGAAAAAGTAATTGACCTTAAGTTATCTCACTTTCCAGGGCAAGTGCCTCTCCTCATTTTTCTTCTCCTGAAAGAAAGAGAATTTGTCTTATTCACTACAACTAAGAAAGTCTAGTCTCTTTTTCTTGGAGGTAGGCACCCCCCCCCCCCCCCCCCCCCCCCCCCCCCCCCNNTTTTTCTTGGGGGGAGGCCCCCCCCCCCCCCCCCCCCAAGCTGAGGTATCAAAGCCCTGAAGCAGACGGTTAAACACAGGACACCTAAAACCATTACTGTACTGAGCTTTAACTTAATGTTTTCATAGCTTGGGCTTAAATTATCAAACTTATTCCATGTTAGATATAACAGAAATTTTATGAGCTTAAATAATTAAGGCCTGTGAATCAGTTTGAGAACCCCCAAACAAAAAAAAATTTAATCGTTTAAGATTAAATACTAATATATTAGTAATTGCAGAATTCATAGAAAACGTGGACATAGTAGAGAATGAAAGAAAAAAACATTAAAAAAAAAGTGTTTTAGGCAAAGATGACCAAAGATAACCACTGAAGTGGGCTAAAATGTAAATTGTGGGAATTAACATACTTCATCTAAGAATCAGTTGTTCAGTTTTTTTACATCATGTGAATCTGTAGGCAAGATTCTGATATTTTTGAAAATTTGGATGGGGATGGGGATGCAAAATAAGCATCTATATTCTGCTTTGAACGGGGAAAAAAATCCTTCCCTCCCGTGAAACTTTTTTTGATGCATCATTATTAGAGTTCAAAAACTGGTAGAAATCATGACTTAGCAGAACTTTTCTGAAATCTATATTTGCAAGAAGTCTTCCAGTCTTCACACTGACCTTTATGATGTAAGTGTCAAGTATGGACTGCAAATCCAAAAGACAAAACCAAGTTTAAAGCATTGTCTTGAAGTTGGAAGAAGAAATTGTCAATGCTAATAATATTTTGATTGCAGTTACATTTATACAGTCTTAAACATATGGTAATAATGCATTTTTAACAGAGGGATAAAATCAAATTATTTATTAAGAAATGCTGTGTATCGTGCAATTTTATAAAACTGCAATGCATTCATGTTCAAGTAAACCTGTCAAACTGAATTATTCAGTCTGGACTAGTATACATATTTCACCCACGCTTAATGGATTTTCTTAAACCCTGGTCTCCACACTTTTTGATTCATCTGCATGATATTTTTCTGAATTGCCATCACTATGAGATAATTATGATTTGTTAATAATCAACTGACAGTAAGAAGTGAAAAGTAAGGAACTGGCCTAGGCTTAAGCAGGTTCATTGTACTCACTCAGTTTCTTCCCTTTCCCTACAGTGAATTTACTTTACAAATGTCTTGGAACATAAAAAGACTGTTTCTAGTCCATGTGCATTAACAGTTAAATCGCTCATGTGTGTTAGTACAGTCACATAATAATAAAACATCTATCTTAAGTGTATTCAGAGAAATGCTTTTTGCATTTTTAGATATCCCTTGCTGAAGTATATTTTTCTTATAACCTAGGGTTTCATTTCTGCAAATATAACACAGAACTTTCCAGCAAAATTGACAGATTATACTCAGACTCACACCCCACACCCCCCTTTATATAATATATGAAAAGACATGTAACTTGCATATTATCATATCAAAAAGCTTGAATCGCTTTTTTCTGTAAAGGAAAATATAACACAATAGCTGGTGTACACGGACACATTATTAGTCTCTTTTAATTAGATGCTAATTAATGACTCTGGCTTCAATCGTATCAGTCTGGTAATACTATATATGCCACACAGAATAATGATCTACTTTATAAGAAATCAACATGGCACATGTTGACATAGGAGCACATCCAGCCATAATTCACTCTGTGTAAATATAACCACCCATACTTGGATTCTGAACAACTTAGAAAAGATACTCTTAGCTGATGAGTATGGAAAGAGAGGGAGGACTTAACGAATGGAAACAAAGACAAGTATAACTATTTTGCAAAATATCAGGACTTTCAAGCTTTATATAATATGCACCCACCAATATTTTATATTGAAATGATGATATTAACTTCATGGTTAATATGGCAGGGTTAAAGGCCAGATTCCTACGTTTAATTTTCTTGAAAGCTGTTACAGTACCACAGAAGAAAATTTATGGAGTAGATAACTGACTATAGATGAAGATGATTTTGAAATTACCATTCTGGTAGAGGGCTAATAGTATTTCAAAATGGCTACAGAGTATTTCAACTGTACTGCGCACCTAACAAACTCAGCACACCAGGAGGAATTAGATGGATATAAAGTAATTTTCACTCTGAAATAGCCTATGTGTATCTTACTTGAAGGATCTGGACTTCTGCTTTTTAAACATGTCAAAATACCCAATGGGCTGTTTCTCCAGATACAGTACTCTTTCAGAATATATACACAAATCTGAAGGTTTTAATTTCAAGTTACATGTTTACCTCCTTCTTTGAAAAAAGGCTAACTTTATTGCTTACAATGTTTCTTAAGGTTTATTTTCTCTTAAATAATTTAATTTCCTTTCAAGTATGTTCAGAAATTTAATTTGAAAACTGTATCATAATTCATTTACTTAAATAATCTAGGCTCAACTTGCAGTAAAGTATTAAGAGGAAGACAAGGAGGCTCTTTAAACTTGCATTGCTAAAATCATGGTCAATATCACAATCTTTGATCAGCAAGGTTTTGTTACCTGCTACTAAGACTATGCACTATTGTTGAGATTTATGGATACTGAGGGAACTAAGGGATAGATTTGTAAAGAAACAAAAAGATTAATAAATTGTATCCTCTTAAGCACTCCAGGAATTTTCCATGATCATATTAAACATGAAAAGACTTTGCTCTCCCCAATCATTAAAACATGCTTGCAAATCCTATTGTTCCTAGCTCTTAGAAGAAAGTAGAACAGAGAGAAATATTTTTCACCTCTCTTTCTCACGCTAAACTAAAGCACTGTGATGATTTAAAACAAAGGATATCAAGGAGCTAATCAATATAATAATGTAATTTTCATTGTCTTCCCTCTTCTTTTGTAATTGCAATTACAATAATTTCTTTCAATGCAGAAAGTTACATCTATGAATCAAGATTCATTTTTTCTCACATACTCATACATTACTCCACTGCGTTTTAAGCAATAAACTGAGTTTCAATCATTATCACTGACCAAATCACAGTCAGAGTTTAGAGGTTACAGTGTTAAAAATAATTTCATAACCAAGTTCCTTGTTTTACAAGTGTCTAAAACACTGAAGGCAGTCTGCATTCTGTCAAAAGAATTCATAGTTTACTGTAAAATAAATCGACCCTTTCTGTTCTCTGCACATTCCTTGCATAATCACTTTCCTATTACTATATTTCTGTGATTTGGTGTCAGCTGTCTTCTTTGCTAAATAGGAACTTCATGGATTTACCATGAAAAAGTGCAGCTTCTATTATCGGAATGCTACCAACTAACATCTTCTACTGTTCCGTACTTAATGTAGTTTCGCTCTTATTTCCTTTCCACTGTTTTCACTGTTTAATTTTAAACATCAAAATAGTAATAGATGAAAAAATTAAACCAACTAATGATATATTATTTCCAGAATTATGCCCTAAAAGACAATGAAAATTAGCAGGATTTTTAAGTTGAAAAGACTTTTTCATATATATGTCCTAAATGCTAAGAGATTGATAATTCACTTGAAAGAACCCAAACAACTATATTACGATCCAGTAAAAGAAATTAATTGCTTGAAGAAAAGAAAAAAACACAACCAACATTTACAGCTGGGGCTTTTTAGCCTTCTAGGGGAGAAAAAAAAATAATCTAAATTTTTACCTTAAAAGAAATACTTCTCAATTTCAAATATTCAAGATATTGCTAAATGCAAGTGCACAAGAGCAGAAATTTTTTAGAGACACTATCTCATTCGTGTAACTAGTTCCATTACTCCAGTGGAAAAAATTAAATCACACTGCAGTAGCACGAGAAACTGATGTTAGTACAGATAGTAACTATACAGGTATTAAATAAAATTATGTCATATAAATATGGAACTGCAAGCCCTTCTGTGGTCCCTTTTACTTTTCTATAATTTTATGAAATTAGCTAGCATACTCAGCAAGTTACATCCTCTAAGCCAGGAAAAAAAAACCAACAAAACACCAGAAGACCCCACCACTAAGCCAAAAAAACAAGGGAGCAATATATATTGTGTACTTTTCACTGGGTTCAAACAACAAGAAGTATTATTTCCATAGCTATACCAAGTGAGTTCTGAAGAATTAAAGTTTTATCTCCTAAAAAAAATTGGTGCTTTTATATAATTACAATGCAGTATACAAACCATTTTCATGTCTGCTTATGTCAGGTTAGTTCTTACTGCATTTTGACATATAATTTAATGTACCTTAAAATACAAAGTTTATTTAGCTATACATTTCAAAACAGAGTGGGTAATTTTAGCTGATGGCATACAGTAGGCTTCATGAACACACAAAAAATAATTTGCCTTTTCTAGTTATGATCCTGGACAAACTGCAAACTTTGAAAGTGCCGCTACCATAAATCTTTAGCTATTGGATACACCTTTATTTTATTTTATTCAATTGTCAATGCAAAGGAACATAGACTATCTCCATTACAATGAAAATTTAGCCCTTCGTACAAAGAACCAATTACTATGCAAGTGAATGGATAATCAACTTTTCACATATCATGTACTTCATAACCAAAATCCTGTTAAGCATATTGTGGTTTTTCAAAATTAAAAGTAATCATGAACAGCTATATACAATATACTTCACATACTGAAATATTTTAAAACAGAATATGGTAAGAAAACAGTGATGTGTGTGAGTAGTTGTTTTTAATTTCCCTTTCAGCTGAAACAGAGAACATAACTGGACTATAGGAACATATATTTTTAGACAGACAACTGACTTATGTAGATACACTATATACATTCCCAACAATTTGACCATGGTTAAAGGGTATTTATATTCTGATGTGGCTAAAATTGAACATGTCAACACTAATGCATTTTTCTAGGAGAATCACTACTTTCACCATAATTTCCATGGAAAATTTGTGTGCACATGCAGTAATAGACACATTTATAACATCAAAAGGATTCAATTTTCTTTTCAATCATACTACAGTATGAATAGCTTTTCCTATTGAATTTAACAATAAGGCACATTACCACAGTCTAAAGGATGGGGTACTTCTGCTTGCTCATATGAAAGTATGTCAAACAATATATAATATCTCTCACAATAGTTCTGGGTTAACTGCTCCTTTATATAGGTTTGTTTCTAACACATTTGTGTCAGCAGATTTTTTAAAATATTATTATTTAAATTTGTAAGATCAGCATCATTTCAAATCCTGTTTAACTCCTCATAATACTAACAGATCATTTAAATATTATTTAACGGAATGCAGTGACTTTAGATCAAGAAATTACTTTGCACTAAGAAATCAACTGAAAATCCATACTTAGATGTATAGGTTTGGCTTTGTAATATTGATAGTTATTTTACCCACTCACAGAGATAACAGTCTCTGTCACGGCAACTCGTGAACGAAAATAAGAAGATTTTGAGTATTAATTATGTCTCAATCCTGCATGTTTTATGCATGGCAAGAAAGAAAATTTAAAAAAAGCCAAACACACACCAAAAAAAAGAAAAAAACAAACCCCAAACCTATCCCTTCTACAGTTTTGTTTGAACTCCACATTTATTTTGCTGTCATGAAAGGATCCTTTCAGAGCCTTTGAATCAACAAAAACACACAGCTTTGTGGGAGTCCAACTCTTACAGTCTAAATTGCCACAAAGTACTATATCGCATATTCAATGATTTTGAGAAAAAAGATAGGTCCATAAAAGACTGTGAGTTTCTCTAGTAATCAAGTATGATGACTGACATGTTTTAAAGATTCATATTTAGGCTTTATAGCCCATATGAGACAGAACATGTAATAGGACTGTAAGTCTCCTCCTCAAGGACTCCTTGAAAGTCCTGTTCATCACAAAGTGTTGGTCATGCCCAAAAAGCAACTGGCATTTTCAAATTCAAGCGCTAAGGAAGACATCTAACTCTAACAGTAAGTGGAGAACCAGAGAGTGTCCAGATATGATTAGACATAGCTCCTCTTTCCATTTCCCACTATTAAATTCCCTCACTGCTTAAGAGTAAAAAATCTCACCTGCAAAATACAATGCTACTTGCTCTCCTTTCTATTGCTGCTTCACTCTTTATCATGGCTGAGCTTGGCTCTAACGGGATTAAAACAAGCAAAATGCCAAAAGCCTGTGGCTTTGAAAGTCCGAAATTTGTTTCAGACATTTAAAAAAATATTCATCTTTGTGACCTTGGAATTTTGTGGGGGTTTTTTTTGTGGGGTTTTTTATTATTAAATGTCAACATTTGACATAAATAGCTTAGCCAAAATCTAGCAAGTTCCCTTACAGTTAACTTAGTATTTAAGATTCTCACCTACTCATTCACCTTGTACCACAGGCCTCAGTTCCATCACTACATTCTTCCAGTTCAATACTTTAATAAATCTGGATTGAGACAATGGTGAACTACCACTGTCTTTGAATGTAGGGCCCAAAATGACCTACCTTAGAGATCTCTTGCAGCTACTACTCTGTCATGGAAAACGAGATATGAACCACCCAGTACAGAAAAGCCTGCAACATCTTTCTTCAGTATTCATTGCTCAGGCTACCCCTCATGAATTCCTGGCCATGGAGGAAAAGGGAAGGGTATGGAGAGAAGAAGTTTCTCCTCTAGTAGAAGAGAACCAGGTTCGGGAACACTTGGCCAAACTGGACATTCATAAGTCTATGGGCCCTGATGGGATGCACCCGCGAGCGCTGAGAGAGCTGGCAGATGTTGTTGCTGGGCCACTCTCTATCATCTTTGAAAAGTCATGGAAAACAGGAGAGGTGCCTGAAGACTGGAGAAAGGCCAACATCATTCCAGTCTTCAAAAAGCGCAAGAAGAATGACCCTGGGAACTACAGACCAGTTAGTTCTCACCTCCATCCCTGGGAAGGTAACGGAGAGACTCATTCTAGATGTCATCTCCAAACAAGCTGCTGGAGAAAGTCCAGCAAAGGGCAACAAAGATGATTAAGGGGTTGGAGCATCTCCCTTATGAGGAAAAATCTGAGAAAACTGGGACTCTTTAGCCTGGAGAAGAGAAGGCTGAGGGGAGACCTTATTAACACCTATAAGTATATAAAAGGTGGGCTGAAGGAGGAGAGAGCCAAAGTCTTTTCAGTGTTTGCCAGTGAGAGGATGATGGGCAACGGGCTCAAGCTGGAACATAGGAAGTTCTACTCAAATATGAGAAAACACTTCTTCACAGTGAGGGTGACAGAGCCCTGGAACAGGCTGCCCAGGGAGGTCGTGGAGTCCCCTTCTTTGGAGGTTTTCAAGACTCGCCTGGATGCAGTCCTGAGTAACATGCTCTAGCTCTGGGCAATCCTGCTTCAGCAGGGGAGTTGGACTAGATGATCTCTAGGGTCCCTTCCAACTCTAAAAATTCAGTGAAATTCAGTGAAACTAAGAGCAACATTGCTGTGCAATGCCTTACAACTATATTTTCTCCATATTCTCACTGACCATTTCTTACCACTATTACACTATTCCGTCCTTGCACGTCCTTACCACTATTACACTATACCTGTCACAGCTGCCATCTTCTTTCATTTTCCTCTCTCCATATATCTCAGGATATCATCATATCAAGCTTTGAAAGTCCTACCACTCATTGTTAGAAGAGGGTATAGTAGTAACACAGCAGACTGTGTGGTATATGTCTGGGACTAATCTCAGTAGATTGGCCACTCATTTCGGTGGGACAAAGTTGAGGACTGAACCATTTGTGGAACCAAGATAAATTTCTACTTACCTGAAGTTCCTAATCTTAACACTCGGTCTAACTTAGTTGCTTGTCTGTTTTGCATTCATATTTGTTATTCAAAAGTACACTAGTTCTAACATCCAGTCTGATTACTTAAAAAGTAGTTGAACCTATACCACAGTTCTCATAGCTAATTAAATTACTTTGGAAAAATTAAAAAAAAGAAAAAGCATTGTAATTTACTTATTGTAAACAAAAGCAAATAGCAAAAGTTTATTAAACATTCAAATTTAATGCAAACATTTATAGAACAAAACATGTATATTATGTCATTTTTTGTGTTCTTGGAACAGTTTTATCACAGTTGTTCTCTGAAGGTTTCCGTAAGGGAAGATCTGCTTTTGAGATCACGGCACACAGATGGAAGGATACAGTTCATGATTGAGAGATTACGTGTCATTTCATAGAATCATAGAATCATATGGGGTTGAAAGGGACCTCAGGAGATCATCTAGTCCAACCCACCCACCAGAGAGGGTCTACCTAGAGCACGTTACCCAGGAACTTGTCCAGGCAGGTTTTTAATGTCTCCAGAGGAGGAGACTCCACCACCTCTCTGGGCAGCCTCTTCCAGTGCTCTACCACTCTCACAGTAAAGAAGTTCCTCCTCAGGTTTAGGTGGAATTTCTTATACTTAAGTTTGTGCCCATTTCCTCCTGTCCTGTCACTGGGCACCACTGAGAAAAGACCAGCCCCGTCCTCCTGACACCCTCCCTTTAAGTATTTGTAAGCATTCATCAGATCTCCCCTAAGCCTTTTCTTCTCAAGACTAAAAAGACCCAAGACCCTCAGCCTTTCTTCATAGGAGAGATGCTCCAGGCCCTTAATCATCTTTGTGGCCCTTTGCTGTACCCTCTCCAGCAGTTCCCTGTCCTTCTTGAACTAGGGAGCCCAGAACTGGACACAATACTCCAGATGGGGCCTCACCAAGGCAGAGTAGAGGGGCAGGATGACCTCCATCGACCTGCTGGCCACGCTCTTCTTGATGCACCCCAGGAAGCCATTGGCCTTCTTGGCCACAAGGGCACACTGCTGGCTGATGGTGGTCCTATTGTCCACAAGAACTCCCAGGCCTTTTTCCTCAGAGCTGCTCTCCAGCAGGTCAGCCCCCAACCTGTACTGGTGCTTGGGGTTATTCCTCCCTAGGTGCAGCACCCTACACTTGCCCTTGTTAAATTTCATTAGGTTTTTCTCAGCCCATCTCTCCAGCCTGTCCAGGTCTGTCTGGATGGCGGCACAGCCTTCTGGGGTGTCAGCCACCCCTCCTAGTTTTGTGTCATCAGCAAACTTGCTGAGGGTACATTTCATCCCTTTGGTCATTGATGAATATATTGAAGAGAACTGGACCCAGTCCTGACCCCTGGGGAACACCACTTGTTACAGATCTCCAGCTGGATTCTGTGCTCCTAATCACAACTTTCTGGGTCCTCTCTTTTAGCCAGTTTTCAATCCACTTAACTGTCCATTCATCTAACCTGTACTTTCTAAGCTTAGCTATGAGGATGCTGTGGGAGACAGTGTCAGAAGCCTTGCTGAAGTCAAGGTAGACAACATCCACTGCCC
>BJBW01010125.1:5050-21717 GCA_004320125.1 Scolopax mira
CCTCCCTTCCTCCCTTCCTCCCTTCCTCCCTTCCTTCCTTCCATTGCTTCTCCCACCTCAAAAGCATCAAGCAATGGTCACAGGCAGGCTCAAATAGTGAAACAGAGACATTACTGTTTTGACAATCTCTATTAATTTTGATTTTGAATCCTCTTTTCTCTTTCATCTTACCTTTATTGACAAGCTATTAGAATTGACTCAGTCAGATACACTAATTTATTGCACTCAATTTAAGATTTTAGACCTCACAGTAAGACCCAAGGGGATAGGAATCAAAGCCATTTTACAATAAAATATTTTAGTACCAATGAAGCACATTGGTTTCTGTGCTAATTCATTAATCTCATTGATTGGGAAGCAGTTACATGTTTATGTAACAATAGATTCCATAATGCAAAAGCCTTCATTCGTTCTAAATTAATAATGTTGACTTTTCTGTTCTTTCCTCATGAACCTTGTAGCAAATGGAGTTTCAGTGAAAGAAAGTAAGTTCGAAGTATTACAAAGTTCAGCTGAATAAACTAATTTGTACTTCAGATATGGCAAACCAATGTATAAATTACTTTTCTTTAAAATTAAAGCCAAAGAATCCTTATAGCTTTATTGGAAAAATGCTTGAAAATTTTGACATTTCAGCTGTGGTCCAGCTGTCAATTTCTCCTTCATTAAATGGAAGTTAAACTAAATAAAGAAGAGAGACATTTTTTTCACTAGGTTGACTCCTGACTTAATTCTCAGCAGACATATCTCATATCACTGTTCACATATTCAAAAGTGATATAATCAAAGAATGGTAAAGCGATGTAGGTTCCTTCCCTCTGTACTACGTGCTAGTGAAATCCAGTGGGGTTTTTCTGTTTATTTGTTCATGACTAGTGATGAATCATGAAACATTTAATACTTAGAGAATCAGAGAATCACAGAATTGTTGAGATTGGAAGGGACCTCTGAGATCATTTATTCCGATCCCCCTCCTCTTTTCCATTTCACTGAGCAATGGAGAGAGCGAAAGTTGCACTACATCATTTCCTGAACACAGTGAATACATACACTGATATATGTGTATTATAAGACATATGTTCAAGCATAATATAACATATGCTTTCCTTTTAGGGACATCCCTTAGATTTTCCAAGTATAGACAGAATCAAAAAAGAAATGAAAATGGCCTCAAGAAATTATTCCTTTGCCAGCTACCCTTCATAATATAATTCTTGTCAGACATCTTTTCCTCCCCTCATTGAGACTTCACGGCCAACATCCCACAAACTTCAGATAGAGTCATCTTTGAATAAAGATGATTTTTCCATTTTTTCTACTCTGCTTTCTAATTACTGGATAGTCATAAGTATTTTGTGATGCTTTTAAGATTAATGGCTTAAATGCACTAACTGGAAAATGTTCTGAGCTATACTGAATATTTTTTTCTCATATGTAACTACTGTTCAGTAAAGAAATCTCTATATTATTTAAAGTAGGATATGCAATTTTTCACAGCAACTGTCACATATAAACTGAAGCATATCTTAGGTATTTAAACACAGCTCTGTGATCTAATTAGTATAACTGTGTTTTGAAATATTTTCATGATGTTATGTAGTTAGTGATAAAGCCTAGCAAAAAATCAGTGAAACCAGGGAGGAGATATCCATTAGAAGCTTTAAGGTTCCAAATAGCAAAAGACTGGCCAATCAAAAAAAAAAAGTTTTATATTATAATGAGATAGTGTAATATTTATTACAATGTTTGGTGAATTTTTTTTTATTGATTAGTTTTTTCTGAACCAGAGCAGGACAACAGTTTAAATTGCAGCCACTGAGTTTCACAGGTACTGCTGGGGACAGGTATGTGACACTTGGCAGCATTTCTTTATCCAGGTTCATGCAAATGTTCTATTTGGATCTAAATTCCCAAGAGATTTGCTCTGCTGCAGTTTTAGCTTTTCTTCAGAAAACAACTCTGACTCTCAGCTGAAATACCTGAATTTTACAATTTTCCAGTCAAAATATTAACTCTAGTATGATTTTGTTTATAAACTAGACATTTATATTTGGAAAACTTAAATGTATTTTCTATAACATAATTTCATCTTCTAGGATATAAGGAAATTAAAATCAAACAAATTTGCTTTTGGATTTAGTGTCTTCTGCTATAAATGTTTGGATAGTTCTCATTCCAAGTTTGCTGTGAACTATGAAAGTTAATTTCATTTAGAGGAAAGGCTCGCTTCCATTAGTGATTAAGGTATATGAAAGGTGACACATACATTTAAATCCTGATGCATAATGTGCAACAGAGTTTACTTATTGCAATAGAAAGTATAGCCTAGGTGTATGAATTAAATACATATAGTTATATACATATATCAAATACTTACATATTTATAGCTAAAAAAAAACCCAACTCACAGTTCCCTTAAAATAAACTATTTTTAGGAGTGGTCTTCCGTTCAGGGATATTTTTTTTTCCCCCAGGAGCATGTCTAAGTATATTTTTTGAACTTCTTATTTCAATAAAGTCAAAGCTGTGGTACAGGCCTATGGGGTTGACTGAACAGGTGAGAAGCTTGTTTTATGATTGCACTGCAATCTTAACAGCATATGGATGTAACATCAGAGATTATATTCAATACTTTATGGCATTCTTATTGATCAAAGGAAAATGCAGTTGTAGGTTTGGACATTTTTTTAAAACACTCTTTTCATGGAAACTTCAAAAGTCTGCAGGATTTATTTAAGATTGGAGAGAAAAGAAAAGGAAACACTGGGATAGCATTTCCCATAAAATTAAATCTATTCTGTGCCTATTTTCCATAATATCATTAATGATATTTTCACTAGAAATTAAACCTGAGTCTCCCTTCAGTAACTGATATCTAGTTACATTGCTTTCAGATTCAGATCACATACTTTATCTGAAGGCAGTTATTTCTTTAACTGTAAGATCTAAGAGTATTTTTCTTTTTATTATATTTATCTTTTGTAATAAGTGATATCCTAGATATTTAAGATAAGGCCACATCCTTAATTGCTGTGATAGTGTATCTGTAAATA
Source organism: Scolopax mira (assembly GCA_004320125.1). Lineage (NCBI taxonomy): Eukaryota > Metazoa > Chordata > Aves > Charadriiformes > Scolopacidae > Scolopax > Scolopax mira. The sequence goes on from BJBW01010125.1 coordinate 8,104, forward strand.
CACTGCATCATTATACCTATAACAATTTGTGAACTGCTTTGTTGCATAGGTAAAAGTTGAATTTTTCACTCTCTGCTGGAATTAGTCTTTTTAAATACTGAAAATCCTCACTAATGCTCCAGTGAAATGACTCAAACCATAATTTTTTTTGTTGCTGCTCTACTTCCAAAGCTTCTGCAAAAAAAACCCCACATTGACATACCCTGTTTGATGATCTACCAAACATCCATTCAGTGAAGTGTTGAGTGACTGATCTTGTTCCAGGCAGGTTACTGAATGTGTATGATAAGGAGACATCCTTCTCAACCTCTATTGTCACTCTTCCTCTTTGTATGCCCACTTGCATTGTACTCATAGAGCTAATTTTCACAAATTCCGGGCAAGAGCATGAGATCGATAAGTCCACACAAAATAGCAGTATAGTTTGCTGTCTAAGTATAGCAGAAAAGAAGACAAATTCATTCTAGCAGGTTTTTCAGACAACAATGATTGACTTTAGCTGACTCTTCCCTTAATGCATTTTTTCAAAACTACAGGAAGAAGATTTGAGTACATACAGCAAGTCCACAAAGAGCAGCTTTCAAGCTGCTTTTAGAGAAAAGAGTATTTTTAACACAGGCACCAAGAAAGTTGTTCCTTTAAAAATGAGGGTTCTCTGTAGCTTCTGTTAAACCAGCTTAACAAAGAGGGTAACACCATGACTCAAATGTTTATACTTTATCACAGACTCTTTGAAGTACAAGAAAAAAATTATCACTAGTTTATTCATCATTCCTAATAATACAGAAATGCTTAAAAAATGAATAATAATGCAGAAGCTCAGACTGTAAAAATCAATATATCAGCTCAGTAGAACTGAGCTGCTTTGTCATGCTGCTGTTCCAACAGTAGAGCTTACCTTCTGAATTATATATGTATTGACCTAATTACATAAATATTGACTTTGCTTTATATGAAGCCTTTTTCAGTCTCAGTGTAATTACAATGTCAATATTTGTTGTGTGTAATAACACTGAATTTAGACTTGTTAATTTTGATTGATAGTGGCATGGTACAAGTTATTATATGGGCTGAGACAATATAGAAGTATTCATAGCAAATACGAGCAGCTGACAGTGCTACCAAATCTGAATGTGTCTCCAAGACCTTCTCTTTCCAATTGTTTAACCAGGCAGAGGAAATATAATGGGTGATTACATCCCTGTTCCATACAAACCACTGTTTTGAGATGGAGAAATATCTACTTGAGTTTAAAAAAGTACAAATAGTCAGCCAGGAAGTCAGTAAAATGGTTCCTGTTTAAAGTTAGCATTATAATTTTGCTTTACAGTGTTGTAAAGTCTGTTTAAATTGTGACAAAATGGAGGCTTTATGCAGCAACAAGTGTACTTTGCTGCATACCTTCCATCAGGTATATGTTATTCTGTAATAATATTGAGACTGAGACACAAGCAATTTCCCATTAAATTATTTCCCTTTTCCTTCAAATCAAGAAAAATGTGAGCAGTGGACTTTTAGGTGCTACTGGGACTTGCAAAACTGTTCACTTCGGTCTGAAAATGTTTGTTGAGCTATATTTTTACAAGAACAACTTTGTTCAGAGCTGGCAGACCTCTGACCAACTTTCAACAATGAATAGCCATATAGTATAGTGTGTGTTTCTAGATGCAATTATAAAGGATTTTGAATTTGGCAGTAACATGAGAATTAGAAACCAAACTGTGACGGTCTGTGTGCTGAGGATATTTAAATTAGTTCTAGCTATAATGTTGCCAGTAGTGACAAGGCATGCATCACACTATATTTTCTTATTTGTCTCAGCAGGGATGCCAGACAAGACGAACCTCAGTGACGTAAAGCAAATCCATCAAACCGAGGATGGCAGCACTTTAGATGCAACTGGAGCAGGATGTACAACGGTGGCTGATTATATGACATTTATGCTGATTACTTTGGTAACACTATTTCTTAGTCTTTGGTAACTGTTTAGCTCTGGCTTGATATATGTGTCTCATTGTCATCTGTTTATCCCCACTCACAAGCCTGGCATAAGGGATCTGGTGGGTACAGCTATATTTAAGATAGCTTGTGCAATATCAGCCTCTTTCTGATTTTAAGCCTGAATATTAACAAAGTTGTTTTCGTAATATTTTTCCTGTGTGTTTTTGTTGTTTTTTTTTTTTTTTCTACACCTGAGTTGTCATTCAAAATCATGTGTTCGTTTATAATGTTTTATGTAAAAAATAAAGTGACTAGATATCACAGAATCACCAAGACCTGGAAAAGAGCCGTGGAGATGATCTAGACCAATCTGTGCAGAGCAGAGTCAGCCACAGCAAGCTGCTTAAGGCCAAGTCCAGTCAGTATTTGACTGTCTCCAGTGATGGAGACTCTACACCTCTTTGGGCAACATGTTCCAGTGATTGAATAAACACAGAAATATGTTTTATCTTACATTTAAATGTTATCTATTGTATTTCAGTTTGTGCCCATTGCTTGTTGTCCTGTCACTGGGCACCACTGAGAAGAGTTTGGCTCCATCTTCTTTATTCCCCTTACCAGGTATTTGTACACATTGATAAGACACTTACGTGCATCTTCTGTTCTCCAGCTGAACAGCCTCAACACTCTCAGCCTCTCCTATGTATATATCCCTTAAAAATCTTCATGATGCTTTATAGGACTCCATCCAATATGTCCATGTCTCTCTTGTCCTTAGGAGCCCAGACCTGGACACAGCACTGTAGATATGGTCTCACCAGTGCTGAGCAGAGAGGGAGCATGACCTCCTTTGACACACTGGCAAAGTTTTTCCTAATTCAGCCCAAGAAGCTGTTGGTTGTCTTTGCTGCCAGGGCACATTTTTGGCTTATGTTCAACTTAGTGTCCATCAGGGTCTCCCAGGTCCTTCTCTGCAAAACTGCCTTCCACTTAGTTCACACCAGCATGTACTGGAGGATGAGGTTATTCATTCCCAGATGCAGGTTTGGCATTTCCCTTTCTTAAACATCATGAGGTTCCTGACAAGCAATTTCTTCAACCTGTCAAGGTCCCTCTGAATGGCAGAACTATCTAGTGTATCAGCCACTCCTCCCATTTTTGTATCCTCTGTGAGAACTTGCTGAGAGTGCATTCTGTGGCATCATCCAGGTAATTAATGAAGAAGTCAAACAGTATCAACCCCTCGGGTAAACTTAAGAGTAACTGGTCTCCATGCAGACTTTGTTCTGCTGTTTACAACCCTACATACAAACAATAGCAACTGATGAAACAGTTCCTCGGCATTTTGAGTTTTTTATTTGAAGTCCTGTCTTTTGAGTTGTGATCTCTGTAAAACAGAATGCTTTGAATTTTCCCTTCTCTCTTTCTCCAAAAAGGAAAAAATAAATCCTCAGTGTAAACTCAGACAATTTCAGTAGGATTTAATTGTCATAATGTTAAGATATCTCAATCTGTATGTCTCCATACATATACTTACATATGTGTTATATGTCTATTACAGATGTGTTATACATTTAAGTCATTGCAGTCCATGGAAATACAGGGTAGCATTCAATTGCTAAAAATACCAGTAATGAGTGCCAGTTGAGATGTTGTAAGAAAACCCATTTAGTGTCCAGGTCCCGAAAGGGCTTGGATCTTTCTGTGGGGAAGTGACCTGAGCCCTTTGTCAATACAGTTAATGAAGCCCAGGGAGTTATTCATCTCATACGAAGACAGACATCTAAGGAAGCAACTCAGTTGCCCAAAAGTAAGTGTCTGGTGCCACCTAAGATTTCCTGGAGTATCCAAGATATCCTCATGGGACTGGCACATATGACATATGACACAGGCCTTATGGGAAATTCCAGAAGCTTCCTTAAATGGGAGACATGCACAGTGGCAACTCATAGTTAAGTGGGATATTCTTGTGTATCTCAAATAGATCTAGACATGCATACGTGGGCCCATGAATCATATACCAGGTCTCCATCAGTAATATTGGGAGCTTAGATACCTAGTTGACGTGGTGACACTAATGCAAATCTGAATCACAATGTGAACTGCAGCTCGAGTTCTTATGCTTTATACGATAACGTAGGTTAAAGTGTTCCACGGTACTAAAGGTACATTATCTATTACTGTTATAACATTTTATTATCCTGCCATGACTAATTCCCATGTCATTTTAATCAGAAAGTATTTAAGAATACTTTGTATTTATTTCTCCTTCACAGAGGAGAAATTTCATTTCTCCTTTACAAGAGAAAAAAAAAAAAAAGGTACACTACTGTATGCACTCATACTGTACCTAGAACTCTTCCTAGACTTCAAAAAAATTAATTTTATATGAGACTAATGTAAAGAAAAGTATGTAAATATTTCTATTCCTGGATGCATACATTAGTCAGTGCACACAGTATAACATATACAAACAGATATAAAATATTTAAAAGCAAGAGAAGATTCCTAAGAGCAATTCCATGCTCAGATAAACATCATTAACAGGCATGTGTGTAAGTGTGCACATTTTACCTGACCTCTTTTTTCTTTTGCAAGTTTTGTAAAACAGTCCTTCAAATTCACTTCTCTTCTTGTCTCAACATACACTGAAATTATGACATTGGTGATTCAGCGAAACAAAATCTGACTTCAGTGTTTTTTGTTTTCATACCAGCTCAAACCAGAAATTAATTAAGTCCATCTATGTTTTTTTAAACAATGACCAGTCACTTCAAGAAAAACAGAATATAGCTTTGAAGAGGAGATTAAGAAATGGAGAAAAAAAAAAATCTATCAATACCCATTACTAAGAATTTGATTTATATTCTAAAATACTTTGTTTTCATTCCTCATTTTTGTGTGTAATTCAAGACCTTACTGATGGTCCCAGGTAGTCAAGGAGATAACTTTTTATTCTATAGCACCTTGGAAATACAATCCCTATTTTCAAATAATGATAGTAATTAAATTCTAACACTTTTTCAGATATATGTTAATTAGTGTATGTTACTCCGCAGTTTTTTTTATGGCCTGCTCCCCCTATTTTCTACACTGCACTTATGAAAAATAATTTCTAAGATTCCTTCTGGAGTGGAAAAATAGGTCTTGTCCTCCCAGACACATATGAACAATCTACAGACAATACAAACATAAGAGAGGCACCTGGAGTTGCCCCACTCACCCCTCAGCCACAAGACCTCATTCACCCTCCTGTCCCACCCATCTCAATGCACCACCACACACTCTACATCATTGCCTAGACTCAAATGTCTGCCAGGTTGCATCCTGATTCCTTTCTCATATCTAATATATTATAAAGAAATAGTTTTATTTCTTACAGAACTACAGAAAAAAAAAAAATCATTAGAATGTTTCAGAGCAAGGATAGGATACTTGCCTCATAGGAAGCCAAGGCTGGTTTGCAATTTGTCTCAAGGTCACTTTGCAAGAGAGGTACCTTTGCAAGAAACTGTGGGAACATGGCAGGATGTTGAAGTGTAGCTCCAAGTTCAAGAACTAGAAAAAAAAGACCCCTTAAACATTGCTTATATTAAATCCAGCAATTAAATGAGGAATAGCATTGAGCAGAAAGATGCAGAGTAACTTAAAGAAGCCAGGAGGAGAAAAAGAGAAAAGAACCTAAACTGGTGATCATGACAATACAGTGGAAAAATATATTTATCTATATGAAAGGGTGGACTGTATGCAGTATGAATGAGAGCCACTCTGGGTCAATTGCCTTGGGACACAGAGGCTTTTCCTAACAGCAGGTCACGCAGGCAGCACAGGGCTGACACTGAGGTCCCCACATGACCTGAAAAATGGCACCTGAGTCAAGGTAGCTCTGAGTATTTTCATTTGGTTTTACTAATTTTTAACAGCCTAAAACTTCTCTGTATCTCACAAAACCTTTATTGAATAAGACTTTTGCTTTGTTTTGCCTTCTTTTAAATAGACTTTTTATGAAAAAGAGCTGATACGGTTTAAAGTAGGGATGCTTTACTCAACAAGAACCATGTTTCAGACACTCATTCAATGCTGTTTATAGTAAAATTACAATGGATACTGCTATTGAAGCTGTGTACCTAGTCTCAGTACAATTTTAAAAAGCAGTAAGCATAAGGTGAGAGAGACTTGTAGGTAATAATTTATTAGATGACAGTGCTGTTACTTGTAAAACAATATTTTAGAAAAAGAATAATTCTCAAAATACAAGATTTCAAAAATCCATTATACTTTTATTTGGTAAGATTGAGCTATTCTTTATGCATGTCCGTTTCTTATTTTCTTTAGACATACATGTATGCTTAAATGTACCTTGATTCTCCTAGGAAAAAAAGAGTCCTGAAGTACTTTTTCTCATAACTAATGTACTAGCACTTCAAATAAATACTTTAAAGTGACAACTTTTCTGAGTTTAACTGGTGAAAGAGAGCAAAAAGCATTTATTTCCTTCAGAAGCAAATCTCATTGTTCCTTTCATGACTAACAAAAGGTGAAGCATAACTATAGCCATTTAACAGGTTATCTTTGTTCTTTTCTCATTCTATAGATAGGTAGGTACATATATACATTGTTTATTTCTGTTTATACCTGTATTTTTATATGTTTATTAAGAAAATATTGTTTTTCAGATTGTAACAAGGTTTAGACTAATTTATCAAATATTTCAGATTAACCTTGATATTTCCATGGCATCATCTCAGGAGCATGAAATAATACAAGGAGTTGAACCTATCTCTGCTTTCAGTTCTAGTCTGAAACACTTATGTAAACATGAATCTTGTTTACTATATGTTCCCTTTTTCTATGTGCTCTGAGTTACTACTGATTATAATAGGAATTAAAAAAAAAAAGTTGTTTCTAACTACATCAGATTAAAAAGCTAATGTAGCTCTAGTAAAATGCAGATTCTACTCTCAGCAAGTTATTAGTAAAATTCTAACTCCTAATTTTTTCTCCCTGGTATTGCATGAACAAAAAATCTGTCTTGAAGGATTTTGTCAGACAAAATTTGTATGTCTGACAGTTGGATACTTTACCCTTTATTTTATTTTGGAACTTATACATGTGAAATGCTAGAGATACTATACCTGGTACCCCATGAAGTTCTTTTACCATCTCACACTGAAGAGGAATAACATGCTGAGCTTCTCTTGGATGGGAGGACTCAGTCGATGCATCTCATCACCTCTTACAGTGCAGAGGGCTGTGCGAAGATCACCTGCTGTGCATCCCTAATTTAGGTATCACAACTATGTCTCTCCAGGCTTCTCAGGCAGTCTAAATCAATTGTTAGTCTCCTGAATTTAAGTGACATGGAGGATTTTCTCAGTGGCAGTTTCTGATTTTACTGCTTCTCTCTGTCACTGTCTCTCTCATTTGTGCTAGTACAAGAGAGTTTACAGGACCACACTGTGAAACTCCTCAGGGTATTTCTGACCCAAAGGATCATCTTGATCCAGTCCACCTTGAGTCACAAATGATGACATTGGTACAACAGGCAGGGTGGCCACAGTGCTCATGGCAGTTCAGTCACACACTTACAGCAACTGGACACAGTGTTAGGTACAATAAAACATTTCAATAGCATAAACACATCACACAAAAAAATTGTTTTCTCAGTTGCACCTTGTGCAAGGATTCATACTTCAGTATGTAAAGCAGGATTTGGCCATTAAAAAAATCATGGCAAAGTCTCATTTTATTCATTCACATGCCACACATGAAAGACTGTAATAGATCTCTTTTGCTGTTGGGCAAAAACATACTGCCTAACACATACATCAGTATACCTTACCCTGAGCCATTTCCCTTTCTTTAACCCCTATAGCTGTATCTGTAGGGGACTGGTATTGTATAGTAGGAGAATGTGCTTTCTTGTTTACTTGTAGTTTATTTATATGTATAGCTAACACCTTTGTGCTGACTGTTAAAAATATTTTTCATATCTGTTCATACTCCTGTTTTTTGGCAGGCAGAGGTGTTTGTGAAATCCTTGTCTTTCACTTATTATTTTTTAAATGATGAAAAGTTTATCAAGTAAAACAAAATGTGGGATAACAGTCCTTCAAAAAGGTAAAAAGCAACATGATCCGGAAGAATAAATGTTGCTTGTCATATATATCTTTAGTAAGCTATAAAAAATGCTGTGCTTGTAATTTCAAAGCATGGTCCAGGTTCTTCTTTTAAAGATTTGTGATGCTATGGAATTCAAAGGATATAAAGCCAAGTTATGCTTGTAGTTATATTATCTACATGCAAAACTGAACTGATACCTTTAATATAGTAAGATTGTTCCTAGAAAAGCACCACTACATTACAGGTAATAGCAATTTGTGTTTCTCTGCTCTATACTGGTTATATGTATACCATGACAAATAAAAATTTAATTTAGCAAATAAAAAATTATATTGTGAAATCTTACATATATGAATCTAATGAAAAAAATCATGTATTTTCCTGTGAAATATATAACTTGATGTTAAAATTTTCAGCATTTTAGTAACCTAAGCCACAAGAGTAAGAGGAAAGCACTTGTGCTCAAATATGTAAGTAGACTTGCACACTAATCCATGGTTAAATGAGTATTTTAAAATATTATCTTAATGTATTTGATTTCAATATTTTGCCCTGAAAATCCTGTTTCTCTCTAGCACTTCAGAAAAGCACTAAGACCAAGGACAGCTCTTGGCAATGGAATTTCTATGGGAAATATTGAGTTATACTCTCGACAGGCAAAAAGGGACCTAAACTATATCATATTAGTTATGGTGTTCTGTGAATAAAAACCACAAAAGATCAGCTTTATGGAAGACTGTAAGTATCCATGCAATTTCAAATCCTAGGAAACACTGCAAACCCCCTGATTAAAATAAACAACACAAAGTAAAATTGCTTTAGATTGATTCTGTTTCTTCAACCAAAGAGAAAAAGCAGTCTGAACTTAAGCATATAGAACTCAAACTTTCACTGACTGACAAGGACTCCCCTCAGCCTCCTTTTCTCCAGGTTAAACAATCCAAGTTCCCTCAGCTGCTCCTCATAAGACTTGTGCTCAAGACTCTTCACCAGCTTTGTGTCCCTTTTCTGGAAACTCTCCAGCACCTCAATATCTTTCTTGTAGCAAGGGGCCAAAAATTGAACACAGTACTTGAGATGAGGCCAAGTACAGGGGGATAATCAATTCCCTAATCCTACTGGTCACACTATTTTTGAGACAAGTTGGGAGGCTGGTGGCCTTCTTGGCCACCTGGGCACACTTCTGGCTCATTTTCAACCAGCAGTTTCTATGTCTGTTTCAGTTTTATGCTCAGCCTTCCACAGTTTGTCTGGATCTTAACACTGACAGTTTCAGACTGCAGAAGAGGAATTATGCTGGGTCGTCAGCATCTGGGGTCCTTCACAGGGAGGAATATGGTGTTGACAGTTTATACTTTCACACCCCAGGATTTACTTTATGTCATTTTTATACATTTGCTATCACACTTTTATAACTTTGCTCTTCATTCATTCATCTGTTGCTCCAAATTACATCTGAATCACTATACATAGAGCCATTTACATTAGTTATATACTATCTCTTGGTTCTCTTTCTTACCATAAAACCAGTTTTGTCTAGATCCAGGTCTGCATTTCTTTAACTTACCATAGGTCAACTGTTTAGAGCAATGGGGTCTCTGGTACCAACCCATGGGGTCCTTAGTACCAACCCTGTGCCCTGTCCTTCACCATCCTATGCCTGTGTTCTTCTACATCACATCCTGTGTCTGCACTTCTCAAGGCTTCTGCTATTGCACTAAGCCTGTATTCCTCTACATTGTATTGTTGTGTTAAACTCATAAATTCTCATTCTCATAAAGTCTTATTCTAAATAGAAAAACTGCTAACTGTATAAAACTAGGGTTGTCTCACACAAAGGTAAATTAAAGTAAAGCAAATATGTTGTAGCCACCTGGTCAACTAGAAAAAAAAAAAACACTACATGCTGTCACAGCTAAATCTAGCAAAACACAGCTGTGTGCAGGTCAAGAAAAGTTTAGATAGGACAGCTCTAACGAGCCTCAGTTGGAAGGGCTTGAAAACCCAGTACAAAGCTGATGGCCAGTTACTAGCCCTGGTGGCACTGCATGTTACAAGGCTATGCTTATGCCTTATACAAGACCAGGACAGTCTGAGACACTCACCCCTTTCTGGGACTGCAGGAAATGCTTCTCAGCCATGTCCTGTGTCCTTCCTGGAAGATTCTGGCAGATGCTATAGGCCATCTCAAAAGGGATAAACAGCCTCCGTGGGGCCAGCTGAATCGAGCCCACAGGATCAATGAAGCACCTTGAAAGAGTGATTCCTCTCACCTGAGAAAGGTATCTTGGGTCACATAGGTCCCTTATTGCAGTGAAGAGATCAGTTCAAGGATATCTAATATATAATATTAGTTACAAGAAGTTACAAGTAATAAATCTCACTTTTGCACAGGATTCAATCAAGCTAATTCCTTCCAGCTTCTTCTTCTAGAAAAAAACCCCAAACCACTCTCTTCATTAGCTGCACAGGGAATTTAGATACTTACACTAGCAGGACTGGTCTTCTATACCACTTGATATTCAGGCACCAACTGGATTTACCATCTAGTCTTCTACTTCCACAGTAGCACACATCGGGCATGATGTGTAGGGCCTCTACTAAAACTATATAACCTGTAGCTTTGAAGCTGAATAAAAGGAGCTATTTCTTTTTCTTTTTGGGGGGAAAGCCAAGGAGAGATGTCATTTTTGGTGAATAAAGTCTGTATGTCAGTTACCCTTTCTAAAAGGAGAACAGAACATGCACAGTATTGAGAGGGCTGAGCAGCTCTGGAAGAGGTAAGTAGAGAAATTGCTGTTGGAGCAAGCAGAGGTGAAGACAGCACAGGCCTAGCTAGCCAAACATGGTCTTGAAGAGTCCTGGGCCAAAGAGGAACTGAGTGAGTTAGGTGGAAAGACTTTCTGACAATATCTCATATCTAATGATCAGTGAACATTGATCATGCTAGCAAAAGGGGGTTCTGTTCACACTGTTACCACCCAGGAGATCTCCGCTCAGTGGGAAGATGAACACACTAGAAGCTAAGAACCCTAGAGAGCCCTGCAAACCACCTCTTTTAGTGGCAGTGCTTGGCCTCTTTTCCTTCATGGATAGACTTTGCTAAGAGGAACTGTTGGAGCATTAGGCAATCAACTGTGAATAAGACTGAAATGGATTGAGAGAGTAGTGGCTGCCTTCCTTCTCCACCATGCATGACTTTGCAAATATAACTTGAAGATCAGTAACTTTGTCTTTCAAAGATTTCTGAGGTATGCCAAACTGATAAATTATTTAGTCTTCACTTCTACCTTGACCTTGTTAAAATCCTTCTTAAATAATCTCTTTTGTGTAACATACTGCTCTCTGTCAGATAAACGTTGTTCATTGCACACACAGGCAGTGCAAATGAGTTTACAATTCTCCTGGGTGTGTTTTTTCACCACATTTGCCTATAAGTTTAAGGAAAAGTATTATAAATTGAATCTGGACCTTTCTGCTTGGAATCTACTTCTGCCAGGATTAATATTGTCATAAACAACATGAGTGCTAAAAAAACCTTCCTCCACTAAAATTTCACCACTAAATTTCATTCTCACCTCAGTTTCCTAAGTATCCTCCTCAACTGGTTTTGCATCTTTTGGTCATGAAACATCATCTATGACAGCTTTTGGTATACAAATCACAGTTCAGTACTCACACAAATGCTTTGTGATCTGTTTTTCTTAGACACCTTTTTCTCCTTCCAGCAATGATGGACGCTACACATACAGAGATAAAACACATCTAATACCAAGGATTTACTGCCTTAAGAATTAAGCTTTTCAGACACCACATGCATGACAGCAGGAGGTAGAAAGGCTAACAACCCTACCTATAAAAACCAAAAGAAAGAATTCCAGATTATTTTTATTCCAAATTTAGTCCAAATTTTATGATTAAGATGAAGATAAGAAAAGTCTGGAAAATAACCATTCATATTGAGCAAACTGCAGTTTAAGTCTTCAAAATCTTTACAGTTTTTGAGAAAAATTTAATGTGACAAAAATGCTCATCCAATAACAAAATTGTACAAAGTTTTTGTGACAAAGCTGTAAAGCAGACAAAAGCAACCTAATTCTATGTTTCTGGAAAATTGCTGAAATTTCAGATCATATTATTTGAGAGTTTATACTTGCTAATACTTGCTAATTTGAGCAATGGGCATTCCTGTTTCAAATTTAGATAGTGTAATAACAAAGAAAATAGACCATATCAAATTCTGTGGCTTATCAAGGAAATGCAAGTGAAAATTTTCTTGTGTCTACTGAGATTTTCTCTTCAGATTTCTGTTAATTTAATACAAATCTTGAAGCCAAAGCCTACCCTCTATGACACTCAATGAAATCAAAGCCAAAACAACAAAAAAGGACTAAAAAAAAAAAAAGGAAAATACGACATTAGTTCAACAGTTAGAAATCTGTAATAGAAGTCCTGAGAAATTCCATTCCTGTTTCCTAAATGGTTTATACATTTTAAATGTAATTGTGCCCATGTAAAATACTGGCACAGACCAGAGAGAACACAGTAAGATTTCAGACTGCCAGAAAACCTCACTGTCTGTGAGCTCTGATAGTTAAGCAGCTCTTTTTGTTATGTGCCTCTGTTGTCCACCTAGAAGGTATCACGTCTGTTCTTGAGTTGCCACATACAGCCTAGCAATTTGGAGAAACACCTTAGGGTGTCAATTGCTGCAGCAAGGGCAAACATTCCTATCATTGCTGAAAAGACAATAATCTCCAGGAGAGAAGAGCCAAAATCAGTAATAGTTTCCCTGGTTCTAGGGGAACTGTCTGCTAATGGGAATCAGAATTCTGAGTGATGAAACTCTAGCCAAGAACCACTTCCAGCAGAAATGAGAAGAGAATATTTTTATGCTAACTTACTTGAGTATATATAAACATGCATCTATACATAAACAGGCATATACTAATATATTCATGGATTTGACAGAGTTGGAAGGGACTTCTAGAGATCATCTAGTCCAACTCCCCTGCTAAAGCCTAGAGCACATCATTCAGGACTGCATCCAGGCAGGTCTTGAAGATCTACAGAGAAGGGACTCCATAACCTCTCACAGCAGCCTGTTCTGGGGCTCTGTCACTCTCACTGTAAGGAAGTTTTTCCTCATATTTAAGTGGAACGTCCTATGTTCCAGCTTGTGCCCATTGTCCTTCATCCTTTCGCTGGAAACCACTGAAAAGAGTCCAGCTCTATCATCCTTCAACTCACCCTTTAGGAACCTGTAAACATAGATACGGTCTCTCCTCAGTCTTGTCTTCTCGAGGCTAAAAAGCCCCAGCACTTTGAGCCTTTCCTTGTGATGGAGGTGCTCTAATCCCCTAATCATCTTGTTTGCCCTACGTTGGACTCTCCAGTAGGTCCCTGTCCCTCTTCAACTGGGGAGCCCAGAACTGGATTCAGTATTCCAGTTGTAGCCTCACCAGTGCAGAATAGAGGGGGAGAATCACCTCCCTTGACCTACTGGCCACATTTCTTCCTCTGCAGCCCAGGATTCCATTGGTCCTCTTA
>BJBW01010126.1:0-45684 GCA_004320125.1 Scolopax mira
TCTGCTGGCCCCCTGCCTTGCTTCAGCAAGAATTGAGAAATTTATCTCAATTTTATCATCACTCATGTGACTCTCCCGTCAGACGGTGGGCAAGAACGGTGTCAGTGTGACTCTGACTGCCATGCATCCCCAGGCTGCCACTACTGTGCAGTGTGGTGACACTGGGACATGCACCCATGTACGGGGAGCAGGGCATGGGATGGGCTCCTTTCCTACCGGGAACCATCCCAACACATGGTCCCAGGGCTGAGTAGCAGATGGCCATGGCAGGGCGTGCTGGGGTCTGGGACACACACCTGAGCCTCTTCTCCTTCTTGCAGCCCTCATTTCACAGTGCCCCTCATTCAGTACCTGCTCTTCCATGACAACTTCTCACCACCCTGTGAGTACCTGGCATGAACCCAGCTGGTCAGCAGCACCTCAGGGGTCTCTGGCAGAGAGCACACCCTGGCATACATCCATCTCTCCAGCAAGCTCTAATGTCTGAACTAAAGTTTTATTTCAATTATGGTATGGTAATGGAGATTGGAGGGGTGGGGGGGAGAACCCAGTTTCTATGACAACCAGGAATAATCTCCTTGGAGACAGTGCCATGTCTGTCAATCTCTAGCACAGACCCCAGTGATACCTCAGTTACCTCATACAGGAGACAGTATGGTACATTGGCCACACAAACCAATTGAAAAGTCTCATGAGATCTGAAGCAGAGGTTGCAAACAGCAGGCTCCCTCGGCTGCAGAGCCCTCCCATCCCAAAATGCCGTCCCTCCTCTCTGTACCAGCTCCCATTGCTTGCTGTCTTGTCATGCTCTGCAAAAGCCAGAGCCAGGAAGAATTTCTGCAGTTTCACAGCTGGAGGAGCAGGACAGGGATCTGCCCTCTCTCAGTTGGAGACTCGGCAGCCAAGCCTGCACCACCACCAGCTCTTTGCTACAGATAAGTGGTCCTTACCTACATCTCACGCCAGCTCAGGAGAGCCTCTGTCTTGTCCTAAGTCTCTGCAAGCTCTGATGGTGGATGATGCAGCACAGTGGCAGGGGTGTTCCTGCATGGAGATCTCACTGGGGCATGCTGGCAGACTTCTGGGAGAAGGCAGCATGTGCTGCACTGTCTCATACCTACATTGGGCAACTCAACATGGGGATGCATAGGGATCCCCATCCCTGGAACAGCCAGAGACTTAACTGCTCCAAAGCAGCTCACGGCACTGTGTAGCACAAAACCCTCCATGCCCACAACCACAGAAAGCCCTGGAAGGGGTTATCCAGAGAAGTTGTGGAGACATCATCTGGACACAGTACTCAGCAACCTCTTTTAGCTGATCCTGCTCTGAGCAGGTGTGTTGGAGCAGGTGAACTCCAGAAGTGTCTCCAACCTCAGCCTTCCTCTGAACTCTGGTGAGGAACCTTAGGGTTCTCTGGAGGGAGCTACCCATGGGAGGCATCCTCCTGCATTCCCATGTCCAGGGCCACAGGGTCCCAGAAGAGACGTGGCCAGGAGATGGTCAGACACAGGTATGTGCCTTCAAGTATGTCACTAGTCAGTCCTTTCACTTTCAGCCGTTCTCACATCCTTTGTTTCCAACAACAGGAAATTCTGATCCCCAAGTAACCCTTTATTAGTAGTCACTTCTGATTGGCTCCAGTGCAGCACGAGGTGGTTTCCAGGGCCAATCAGAACACAGCTGCTGCTCCCACAGGTGTGGCTGTGAGAAGCAGTCTCTGATTGGCCGTTTGCATCTCTCCTGAGGGTTCATTGCTGAGAGCTTGGCTCTGATTGGCTTGTGGTGCCCCTCCTGGAGGCTGATTGGTTCTCACCACTGGTTTCTCGCTGGCTGCTGCCGAGTCCCTGGGTGCCCTAGTCGAGCCCTTGCCCAGCTCCTGACCCGGCTCCTGGCCGCCCCATTCCAGCAGCTCCTGGCTCCCTTGCACAGGCCTGCCCGTGGGGTGGGACAGCACCACTGGGGCTGCCCTGGTGCCCCATGCTCGGGGCAGGTGGCCCACAGGACAGTGGGTCCCAATGGGGCCAGCTTCTGGGGTGAGGGCAGAGCCTTCCCTTGGCTTGCCCCTTGGGTGCACTTTGTTGGAGCAAACCCAGGCACACACATCCCCCACACAGGAGCTGGTGTCACACCTTGAGGATGTCCCTTCTTCCTTCCTGGGGATAGCTGTCTGCTGGGACAGGCCAACAAAGTTTTAAGCATCAGTTCCCTGTCCTTTTTGCTCCACTCTCTGATCTTGGAGCAAGCCCCAGAGCCCGAAAAGACAAAGCAGTACGGGTGAAAATTCCCAGCTGCAGTCCTGGGAGCTTTAAACAATATCTCTGATTCCTCAGGAGAATAGTGGAAGGGAGCGGCTCCACCTGTGCAGCAGAGCATGGAGCAGGTCATAAAGCAAAAGGGTAGGCAGAAACACTGGACAAAGTCAGGAGAAATGGGCATGAAATATGCTCCTTAACTCCTGAAGGAGCACATGTTGCTGAATCTCCCTTTGTAGCACTAGGTCAATCAATCAGTGTAGCACATGATAGAAGAAAGGTCCTTTCCTACTCCATTGTACCCACACTGGGGGTTTCCTGAGCAGCTCTGTCTTTGGCAGACACATACTGACTTAATCAGCAATCATTTGTTCTGTAGCTTTTAATACCATCAGCAGCACTGGCTGCAGAAAGGATTCCCCCTGAGACTCAGCTGGTGACCTCAATCTTTAGAGCACATTTCACTGCCAAAGTCACTCTGACTCTTCCCCATAACGTACTGCTCACCACATGCTGTGGATCCCCTGCTAGTCAGCAGCACCACCACCAGTGAGTTCCCCAAGCCTCTGTGTGAAGACATTTCTCTCGGTAAAGGTCCTGGCATTTTTTCTCTCCATTCATATAAACTAACATGTTCTGAAATTTTCTTCTCCGCCATCCCCATTTGAGGAACCTCATCTAATTTCTTCATTTTGAAGAAAGAGTTCAGCCTGGGAAACCCCTGAGTGCCGCTGCAGGGAAAACAACATGCAGGATTCATCTCACTTCTCTTTACAGCTTATCTTCCATGACTGCTCCTGTTGTACTCCATTGTTGACTCCAGCCTCTTTGGTATGCAGCCATCTTTTGTGTACTTAAAAAACATGCTTGAAAGTTAGTTGTTATGCCTTTAGCAAGTTGTTCCTCAAAAAAAAAAAAATTGGCTTGTCTGACTGTGGTTTTACATTTCATTTGCCCAGGTTTACACTCTTTGCTGTATGCCTTGTTTGGACATGGCTATGGCTTATTCAAAGATATCACTTTACTTCCAAAAGGCTCCCATACTTGCTTTTTAAAAACATTTGCTATAATACTGCTAGAATCCCTTTGGCAGACAGTGTACATTTACTCTGTCCCTTCAGTATCATATTTACATAATGCCCATGCTAATGGTAAATATTTTACTCTTTTGTCTGCCTTTAATTTCTTAATTCCCTTTTTTGCTTAGTTTCTTAATTTTAAAAGAGTCCCTCTTCTTGCACATAACTATTGTTATAGTTATATATATATATATATAAAGCCTTGCTGCAGGCTTTATGCTGCTAGTTTTCCTGTCCAAAACATTGCTATGGTCATCAGAATAACATTTTGGACTAGGTTTGTTTTTCTACTTGTTGAGCTATGTAACAGATATACTGAGACTAGGATGGAGAAAGTGTGTGTGGGAATGGCTGGGTGTGAAAGCACCAGAAGAAACCCTCAAGAAGAAATTGAGAACGGCCTACACTGATCACCAGGGGCACAATCAACATCAGACAGATGCTGAGGAATCTGGTGTTTTCATCAGCCCAGATCATAGAATCATAGAATCAAATCATAGAATTGTTTGGGTTGGAAGGGACCTCAAAGATGGATACCCACCACCAGACCAGGTTGCTCCAGGCGCCCTCCAACCTGGCCTTGAATCCCTTCAGGGATGGGGCATCCAACAGCTTCTCTGGGCAACCTGGGCCAGGCTCTCACCACCCTCACAGCAAAGAATTTCTTCATGAGATCTCATCTCAATCTCCTCTCTTTCAGTTTAAAACCATTCCCCCTCGTCCTATTGCTACACTAATGGCTGCATTTTGATAAGGCCCAAGTGCAGAGGACTCACAAGCAGAAGACTTGTGCTTTGATAGCAGGAGGATGGCAACAAGATGCAAGCACAGCCTTTACATATTCTGCCTCCCTCAACACCGTGATGGCACCTGTTGCCAGAAAAAGGGCAACAGCCCAACCTGAAGCTCTTGGAGGGTGATGAGAGCAAGGATCAGAGGCTAAAGATGCTGCCATGAAAATGGTAGATTCCTAAAAGGTTTAAAAGATCTGTTCTCTCCAGTTTGCTGAAGCCAATAAATAGGATCCCATGAGATACATTCAAGACCCATCTGCTAGCATCCCTCATCCTAGGTGTCACACACTGGTAACCTGGCCAGACTCCTTCTGTGGGTTAGTGGGGCATAAGCCAAACTGGGAGAGTGGCAATGTGAGAGACCAAATCCATTTGGTTTAAAATCAAAATCCCCTTCTCCAAGGACAATGTGCACGGCCCAAAGGCTGGGTACTGCTTAAGTGGAAGTCCCAGCCTGCATCCCATTGGTATGGCCTTGGAGGGCTTTCCTGGGGCTGGTCCACATCCAGGTTGTGGGGGGCTGACATGCACTGGTGTCTATTGTCTCTGCAACACTTCCTGGTGACTTGGCTGGGTGTATTTCTGGAATTGTGGTGCATTCACCCAGCAGTGTTTTTTGGGGGCTGAGAGAGTTGAAGATGTGCTGACCAGGCTGAAGATGCTGCTTCCCTAGCAGCATCTAGGGACACAATCTTGGAGGGTAAGGTTGGATCCCACCAAGGCAGGGCCCTTTTGAAATCCTGGAGAGCTACAAAGAGCCACCACAGCAGCTGCCAGCTGGAAATTGTGCTGCAGAAGGCAATGGCTGGTGCTGTGCAGTGCTCAAATCTACCCAGACAGATGGAGGTCCTGGAAGGGAGGTCTTCTGAAGGCAGTGTAGCTGCCTTGGCTGGGGTTCCTCCCTGGCAGACAGCATTGCTTCTGCATCATAGAGCCCAGAACTCCCTCCTTACCCAGCAAGTGCTCTCCTTACCCTGTCTCCAACACTGCAAGAAGAGTTTAATGCTTGAGAGAGGATCCATACTGCCAAACACCCTAATTCTCCTGAAACCCAGCACATCTCTGGCTGGAGAGGCTCACGCCTGCTGTAAGGAATGGTCCCTGCTGTGCCATCCCCACTGCAGGGAATGTGGTTGGTAGGGAAAGGGGTCGCACAAGGTTACACATCAGCAGAGGTGGTGTGTGGGCAAGGTGCAGGCGTGGGCAAGGTGCAGGCGTGGGCAGGAGGGCTTCTGACCATGTCACCCTGCAGAGAAAAAGATCACCCGCAGACTTGGCTCCCCTGGCACAGTGCATATTTGTCCTTCCACTGCCACCCCATGCTGACTGCATTCCTGCAACCTGACTCACGGGCTTGCAGACACCACCTACAAATACCACCTACAGATACCACCTACACCTGCCCAGCAACCTGGAGGGGCTCAGCTCCTCCTCCTGGCACAGCAGGTTGGCAGCACTCTGACATCCAAGGTCAGAAATTTTGGGATTAGGGAAAGAAGGAGGGAGAAGAAGGCTTGGAGCTAAAGTGCGTGCATCTTGCAGGGCTCCTTGCTCCTCTGAGAGGAGGAAAAGGTTGCCCCTCTGTGTCTGGGCACTGCTTTTCCCTCTCGCAGTTCCCCCAGGGTTTATCTGCTACCAGGCTGCTGTGAATGTCCTGAGTGTTCTGCCACTGTGCTGACCTTGGGCTGGCTGGGCACATGGCTGTTGAGACCTTGTTCCCCCTGAAGTGACTGGTCCGGTGCTGGCACCCAGCAGTTAATGGCTTTGTCACTTCCCAGTCACAGAGTGGAGAAAGCCTAGTGGGTATAGAAGGGTCCATTCATTCTGCTGGCTGAGGTCAGGAAACTTCAGCATCCTCAAAAAAATGACAGGAACGAAAGTGAGAGAACTGTCATAGGGAAAAGAGAAAAGTCATTTCAGCAAATAGTCATTTTAACAAACCTCATTAAAAAAAATGCCCAAAGATATGTTCAAGTTAGGGACCAGAGGTATCTCTGCCAGTGGCAGAGGAGAGGAGATGGGCAGAGAAAGGCATCATAGACTAAAAACTATGTCGGACAGTGAAAATCACAGACCTGTCCCCAGGTGCCAGGAACTATTTGAGACTGAAACCTCAAAGCAGAAATTGTCTCCAATGAACTACTGACCTCCTAACCAGAACTGCAGCATTGATAAACTGGAGATGAGAGCAGAAATGCAGGAGAAGCAATGACTGCGGTTTGAGCATGTAACAACACTCAGTGCCAGAGCCTGGTGGTAGGGGATTTCTGATTTAAACAAACCTGACTTGTTATTTCACTCTTCTTGCTGGTCTCTTCCACTCCAGTGTGTTTGCACAAGGGGTATGGGCAGGCCTTCAGGAGTCGAGTCCTCTCTGCAGGGGATCCTCTCAACTGGAGATAACAAACTAGTTTTCATGCAGGTTTTGGACAGGCATCAACAGTTATTGTGGCAGGATCTTTCACCTCCAAACTTTGCTCATTTCATTGTCCACAAGAGTCAAGCAGAGCTGCTTTTTATCAGTTCATCCTCATTTCGGGTGTCTTTTGGCTGCTGTCTGTCAAAATGTTGGGATAGAAGGAAGACATGGTGTATCTGCTGGCATCATCCTCACTTCACAGAATTTCACAGAATCACCTAGGTTGGAAGGGACCTTTTAAGATATAGTCCTACCAATGAAAAACAAACAAACAAACAAACAAAAAACCCAAAACCCAAAACCAAATCAAAACAAAAAAACAACCAACCAACCAATCAAAACCCAAAAAAACCCAAACTATAAAAAAACCCCACAAACAAACCAAAAAACTACACAAAACCACACACCACATCCAAAACAACACCAACCCAACAGTAATTCATATCCCCAAGCACCATGTCAACTCGTCTCTTGAACACCTCAGCCATCTCCCTGGGCAGCCCAATCCAATGCCTGACAACCCTTTCAGTAAAGAAATATTTCCTAATATCTAACCTGAACCTCCCCTGGTACAACTTGAAGCCATTACCCTTTGTCCTGTCATTTGTGACTTGGGAGAAGAGACCAACCCCCGCCTCTCTACACCCTACTTTCAGGGAGCTGGAGAGAGCGAGAAGGTCTCCCCTCAGTCTCCCCTTCCCCAGACTGAACACCCCCAGCTCCCTCAGCCTCTCTTTATAAGACTTGTGCTCCAGACCCCTCCCCAGCTTCATTGCCCTTCCACTGCTGGTTACTGATACAAGCCATTTGCAAAATCCCTGGTGTTTTTTCAGCCAATTTTATCTTTTTGGTTACAGTCTACACTATGATCCTGCTAAGACCATTGCTTTGTGCTTGCCCATACTTGCTTCAACCTGGGATCTATTGAAACCCATCTGAGTAGTCTTGCTATTTGATAAAGGAGCATTTGCATTACTGCAAGACATAAGAAGGCCACTCTGCAAAAAAAGCAGCACTTTTAAGGTTAGAGCGGCCCAAGGGTTTGTTGAGTGCCCAGCAAATTAGCAAAAAATTCAAGTGAGGTTTGGTAGTTTGGGTTGAAGAGATGTGAGCTGGTTTGAAGACCTTTTTAAGGGCAATTCCAGGTTAAAAGTTATTTGAATTATGTCCTTCCTTATTACTTTTGGAAAATGTCCTATTAAAATCTTCCAACTATCTCTCCTCAACATGTTATTTCTAAACCCAGTACATTTGGTGAAATAAGCTTTGCCACATATGATGTTCATGGAGTATCACCATTTGCATCCCACTCTCTCTCACCCCCTCTGCCTTTGGTCTCTGCTGGCAGCCCCAGGGTTGCCCCCATACAGTGAGATTGGATCTTCTGCAGTTTGGAGATTGACATGTCAGGTTTTTGAAGGAAAAGAAACAGCACCTCTACTTTTAGGCCAATGGGCCTGTCCAGCACCAAGTGGCCAGGTCCCCAATAGGAGACATGCCTGTGGTACACTTCTCTTCAGCCTGAACACGTTCATTCTGCCTGTACAGTATCTACCAGGAACCACCTGGTCTGTAAGTGCTCCCCAGCATCAGCAGAAGTCAAAGCATGTCCCATCCCAAAAGTGTGACATGCTTTAGTGACAAGTTTCATTAGTGTTAGGTAGATGGTTGGACTCAATGATCTGAAAGGTCCCTTCCAGTCTAGACAATTCTATGATTCTATGCTTGCAGCATCCCACTGCTGTATTTGGTGTATCCCCAGTCTGGGGGCTCCAGGATCCCATGGCCTGGTGGTGTGGCCTTGGGGAGCACAGTTCTTCATTGCTCACAAAGATGCAGGGTCCAGGGCTGGCTCTGTTCCTGGCTGGGGCATCAGTGGAGCAGATGGGGAAGATTCCAGCATCTTCCCCATCCCATGAACGGGATATGGCAGGCAGCAGAACATTCCCAAGGCCATACTGTCAGGGACAGAGACAGAGGGGTGAGGAGTCTGCTTCAGACACGAGCTTCAGACAGCACCAAAAGGGTTCTTTGGAGTTCGACAGCTTCTCCCAGGTCCTAATGGTCCAAATCCTGGGAGACTTGTGACATCTGCCAGCCAAGCAGTTTATCTTATCAGTTCCTCAGCAATTCCCCGAAGTTGAGAGTAGCAGAAAGATATAACCCACCTACAGTCACAAGTGCCATTGGCAGTAGGCTGCAATTACTACTGCACCACCACATCCTCTGTGCTCGTGAGCCAGCTGGCCTCAACATCTCCTGTTGAGCTGCCACACCTGGGAGATACCAGCGGGAATGTCTGTGTCACCTGGTGACTCATTGCCTTTGATGTGAAGCTGGAGCTGCTGCCCTAAATCTAGGGGAGAACATATTACAAGCTCTTGGCTCCTGCCTTATTGCAGTGTCGAGAAACTCCAGCCCTTCATTGGGCCGCTGGCTGGTGGCCGTGTGGGTCAGTGTCTCAGTGCTGAGCAATTCACTGCATGATACTGAGTCACAAGGAGAGCATGGAAAACTGCACAGGGAGCCTGAGGTTTTCTGTATCACTGGGGGGAGGACAACCTCTCCCTCTTGCTGGCCAGCTGCCACAGCCGTGGCTGACACCTCTGACCTCAGGCAGCAGGGCTTGGAGCCTGAGACGGACCATGCCAGTGGCCTCAGGAATACTGTTTGCACCTCTATGCCTGGGGATGGCTTTTGCTGATGCTGCGTTGGGGTGTTGGGGTAAAGCAGCTCCAATATCAACGAAGCCCATCTCACCCACCTTGTGGCTATAACTTGGGCATCCCAAGATGCAGGGAGTCCAGTCCCTCCTCTGCAGGATAACAAGCTTGGTAGGGAGGTTTTTCCCTCCCTGCTTCATCCAACATCCTCCAGACATCCTAGGCAGTACTGCAGCCCTGAAAAACAGGACTTGTACACAATCAGCACTGCATGCTCTGAAGGTATCTACAGAGCAGGCTCAGGAGAGGGCAAAGCATGAGAAGGGAATCACCTAAGCCTTTGTGTTACATTTTTGGGTCCTGCCCACCCTATCCATCATCAGTCAAGGCCTGACCACAGAACATCAACACAACCCCAGCACCATGATGCCCAGCACTTTGCAGTGGACACAGGTACCAATCCTGCATGACACAGCACAGATGACTGTCCCTCCCAAGGAGCTCCTCCCTCCCAAGTCCCTGGGCACTGTCTTCTGCCCTATTTCATTGGCCACAGCAATGAGGATGTGACCAGCTCCACAGGACACCTGTGATCCTTGGGGTCTTGGTTTGGCCCTGCCTGTTTGTGTCTCCACTGAAGGATTCTCTGGCCCCAAAGAGTGGGCTGGTCAGGAGGGGGTGTCTGTCTGCCAGGGCATAGGCATAGCCCACCCAGATGTATGGACAGCCTGTGGGCAGTGTGTGCTGCCCCAGGAACACAGACATGCCCTGTGACCATGACATCTCCAACATGGAGGTTAGGTTTCGGGGTGTCTGATCTGCCATGATGGGGGCCTGCATCTGCTGCAGCTGGGAGGCAGGAAGGGAGTTGCAGGAGGTACAGGGTCCCCAGCCCTCATTTGCATGCATGCAGAGCAGGGAATTTCCCCATTTTTCCTGTCAGTGAGCAGCTGAACTTTCTGCACGGTGACCTTAATCCCCACCCAGGGTGGGGCGCCCATGGCAGCTGCTAAATGTCACTACGGTGCCCTGCTCTCCACCGGCAGGCTGGGGACCCATCTCTCGAGAGGCGGGGCAGCAGTGCTGCCTGGGCTGTGGGCAGCCAGAGGAGGCAAAGAAGAGGGGTCTGGACCCTGCCACTTGCACCCACACACAGCAGGCAAACCGCCCCTGCCAGCCCCCCCAGCATGTCCCCCAGGGAGGGCAAGGTCCCCCAGTCCCCAGCCAGGCATTGGTGTGATCGGTGCACAGACAGTCCCTGCTGCCAGTCCCAGGTGCTCACACCTCACCCTGCAGGAATGGGCAACCAGCAGCACCAGCACTGCGGTGTCTGATGGCAAATGTCAGCACAGATGGACATTTCTGGGGGTGCTCAGGACCTTACAGCATCAGGACAGGCCGCTGTGGCCGGGTGCTGCCCATGGATGCAAGAGAGGGCGGCACCTGGCCAGGATTGTGAGGATGAACTGTCTAGTTTGAAGGCAAACTGGGGGGAACACCTGGAGAGGCCACTCAGGAGACCAAGTCCAGATGTGGGGTGGCGCGGTGGGGATTCTGACTGGCACCCCTGCAGCTGGAAGCACTGCAGATGTGGCCATCCCTCCCCAGCAGTTCAAGCCCTGCCAGGCTGCTCCCTGCAGGCAGGACTGTCTGTGCACCAGGTCTCCCTGGATGCACCATAGCTCTCACAAAGCTCCCAGCCCATCTGTGTCCAGTGCTGGGCACAGACCCAGCAAGGGCTGTGACAGAGCTGTCACACTGGACCACCCTGCTGCCAGTCTTGAAGCCCAGCAGCCCTCTGGGGGGTCGCCCCTGCCCAGGGGCACCCATCATCCTGAGCAGTGCACACAAGCACAGACCACCCATGGGCCAGCTCCCTCCTTGCGGCTTTCCAGGGAGACAAATTATGGTATTCCCTGTAAACACAAATCATCCTCACTTTTGCTTGGAGACCTTTAATGGTTCAGGAAGAGCATGGATAGAGGCCAGCACTGTGCCTTACTCAGGACTGCTTGGCATCCATTCTGCTGCAGGCGGGTTATTTTCCACCAGTGTTTCCCAGTGCCTGTGTTTTGTCAGGCCAGGTGGATTGCAGCTGCAGGTCACTCAATCTGCCTCTCCCTCTACCGACACAAGTGGGGATGGCAGCCACAACACAGGCTCTCTGCCCTCCAAGCTCCCCCAGACCTTCCTCCTGCTCACCTGGAGCCCCAGCTGCGCTCTACAGCCAGTTGGGGTTTGACCTCCGTAGCTGCAGGAGGGGCTGGGATTCACTGAGAGCAGTCAGGGATGTGGAGCACCCTAAAAGTGACCCTAGGAAACGGGAAGTGACAAGCCCACAACCCTGCAGCATGGTGGTTTTCACCAGTGCTCCAGCTGATGTCCCCCAGGAATTAGAGGGGATGCTGCAATAGTCCCTGTGTAACTGTCACCCCAAAACCAAGCTCTGAATGGCTCTGAAGCCCCAGCTGCAGAGTGTGACAGCCAGAGCAGGGGCATAGAGCAGTGAAGGAGCATGAGGCTGGCCCCAAAGCAGGGAAATATGGAGGAGTGATTACTAGAGCCAGAGGGCCTGACTTGAGGTAAGTGGAGAAACCAAATATTGCGTAACCCCCTAAAAAAAGAAGATGGTGGACTTGAAAATGGTTTATTTTCTACATTAAATTGCTGAGTGGTTTCACTTCAAGTTGCATTTTTGCATTTGTGAGTCCTTATGCATTTAAAGGGAGCTTGAGGGTGAATCATCAAATAAGCTCCAACAAAGTTGCCAATGTCAGGGCTTCTCCAAACAGCCTCTCACTGCTCCCAGACCATCATTTATTTTATTCCACAGGAAAATACTGCCTTTGCCCTGAGCTGAACTTAACTTGGGTTCTTGGTTCCTCCCCTTAATACAGTTTGACCACCCCATTGGAAACAGAAATGCAGCCCTTGCTTGCAAGAGCCGGCACAGACATGGCTGCATCTGGTGCTGCAGCAGCGACCCACAGAGAGCTCGGATGTCTCCGTGGTGGCCCCTGTGAGGAAGCCCCGGGAACTCGCCTCCTACTGTGGCCCAAGGAAAATCCCTCTGTCATTTTGGTTTCCCAGTTGCAAAATGGGGTTGAGCGTCCATGTCTCACTTTAACCCAGTGACAACTGGGGAACCTGCTGGCAGGGAGCAGAGCCAATATCTTGCAAGTGGCTGGGAAGGCCACGGGAGGTGAGTTTGCTCCTGCAGTGCTGGCTGTGGTGAGTGCAGCACAATGTGTCTGTGGTCAGAGAGGCTTCTCACCTCTGGGAAGGGGTGGGAGCGGAGGGGGCACAGGCTCCAGAACCTTTCATGACTCCTATGTGAAGCTGGCTGGCACCATGGTGGGCTGGGAACAGCTGATCAGACATCACAGGCTTCACCCCCAGAGCCCCCAGCTTGTGGGCTGAGCCATTGCATACCAGCCCTGCATAAGACACTCGCAGGATCAGTGCCATTGGGACACCACTGTAGAGTACTGAGTGAAGCAGGGTCAGCCCATCACACTGGGAGGTGTTTTTGAGACAAAGGAGCTGGGATGAATGCAGATACTGGGCTAGTTGGGAACACAGGACCTGGGGAGAGAGAGCATCGTCGATGGGAATGTTTCATCCTTCTGTCCCAGGGCATGAAAATCACACAGGAGCATCTTCATTGAGGATGAGAGGTCATAGCAGTGGTGGGGACCTCCTCACCTGGGCTCACCTGGCACAGCCCTGCTCTCAGAGCAAGAGCTGCCCAGGCACTGGTTTGCCCGCACCAGCCGTCTGTGTTTACCATGTCCCCTCCCTGCCCTCTCCCCCCTTTCCAAGGAACCACAAAGATCACTAACAGCACAGGGCAAACAGGCGTGTACCAGCCCTGTTATTGCTTTGCCCCCACGCAGCCCGGACTGTTTGGTGGAAACAAAAGTCAGCCGCTTTCTTCCTCTCATTGGGTATTTGGGCCTCATCTCATTTGGGCTTTGAGTCTCTCTAGCAACATGGACGTGCAGGGTGCCACAGGGCAAGAGTCACCCATGGTGGCACGGGGAGGCGGGGGTCTGGAGCAGCTCACCCTGACATGTCTGCAAGGCAGCCCAGGCAGACCCACTTCTGCTCCATGCTGTCAGATAGCTTGTGGTAGCCCTGAGGAGCTCATCAAAGCTCATCAGAAGGCAGGCGGAAGCCTCAGGGGGGGTTCTGACATTTATACTGATTTAAGAAAAAAAGTGTTTTCATCAACAGAGAAAAATGGGGGGTGAAATTGAGTCTGAGCATGCCTGCTCTTCAGTCACTTCAGCCCGATTGTAGCTACAGGGGGCTCTCCCCACTCTCCCCACAAGGCTCTGGAAGAGGTGAGGTGAGCTGTGCTGGGTCTGAACTCCCTCAGCATCTGGGGAGCAAAACACTCCTGCTGAGATCCACAAGGTGGATGGCTTTGGCATCTCCCAGAGCCCTTGGTGAGGGTGCTGGGCATGACTTGGCAGGGCACAGATCTGCCAAGCTGGAGGTGCAGAGCAGAAGGAGCGGGGCCATGCAGAGGAGCAGAACTGTCAGAGATCATGGACCTTGGTCTCACTGCCAAGGTGCCAGGGAGGTGCATGCCATGGGGAACAGCGCAGGCTGTCTCCCTGCCTGCCTGCAAACTCAGCTCAGCATCACTGGTGCTCTCACATCCTAGCAAAAATCCTCCTCATCCCATGCACAGACAGTCCCAAGTCCCTGCAAACAGCACCCATCCAACTGTCCATCCCAGCACATGGCATTATGCTCATGGGGACAGCTATCTTGCTGCTGCCCAGGCTTTCAAGCTTCCTAGACCTCAGCCATGCCCCTGTGCTTGGATGAGAGCAAATTGCACAGGCAGTTCTCCCTGGAAATCACAATGTGGACTGGGACTGGGCACAGCTCACCCTGCTGGGCTCCTTCATGAGGGTGGGAGCATAATCAGGAGGACACTGGGGCTTCCTGCCCCAGAAGCAAGAAGGGAGTTGGAGAAACTCACCATCTGACACACAGACACTGCCCACTCATGCCCTTGATGCCCCTCTATCCAGTGTGGGATCAGACACAGCATCTCCCTCATGCCCCACCATGTCCCTTCTGAACCACCCCCAGCATCTGGATAGCTGTGGTGGGTACACGAACATGATTGATGGAAGGTGGAGGAGTTATGGGTGGCTTCATAACTGCCCTTGACTGCGACAAAGCTGTCTTGCTCCAAAGGAAGATTTAAAAAAAAACCCAGAATGGGGAAGGCATTTCATGTGGTCCAAAGCAGGCCCAGAAAGACTTCAGACTTTTGCCCTTTTTTTATCAAATGATGTTGGACTTGTTACTGAGGGATCTGGGCCCCCACCCCATGGGCCTGGGAGCGGGAAGATGCAGGTTTTAGGTTAGATGTGATTTTTCTGCAGACTTATCCAAAACTCTGAGGGTTGAATGACATCTAGAAGAGGAAATCTAGGAGGAAACCTTCCCTGGGTCACAATGAAAAGCTCTGACTCATAAAGTAACACCAAAGAGATGTCTGCAAAGCCCAGGCAAACACTCATCTCCTGAGAAACGGTCTTAATCTGTGTGAATTCGGGCTGGGGAAGATAAATGTGTGGTTCCCAAATAGTCTCCAGGGCTGCCGTCTGGCTCCCAGTTTGAGGTCAGCCAGGGACCCATGCTGGCTGTGAGCTTCTGGAGAAAGAGAGAGGGGAGGAAAAGGAGCATCACAAAGAAGCTGCTTGGGCAGCGATTCCTGGGGTGACAGAGCCCACCTGAGGTCATTCCCATGCCACTGAAGTGTCACCTTGCCCCAGTGAACTCCGCTGTTGTCTTCAGGCAGTTCCATGACACACCTGGCCATTGTGCAACAGCCATGAAACAAAACTGCAAATAGCTCCCTCTCCTTACAGGGAAACAGCCAGCCGCCCTGCACCACCTGCAAGCAGCTGCATCCCTCCTGGCAGGCAAGGAGCACACTGAGGGCTCCCTCCTCCGAGCTGACATGGGCGCTGAGGGAAGTCCTCATCATCCTTCCCTGTCCTGCTGCCCCAAGCCCTGCCTTTCTGCTCTTCATCCCTCACTCAGCTCCGTCACCAGGCAGCATGCTTTTCCTCTGAGCCTCACCAAGGTGCAATGACATCACTCCCCAAGCTGCCAGTGGGGACTGGTGCCACTTGGGTTCACTGGGGAGCAAGCTCATGTTATCCATCCTTCAGTTAACCAAACAAGTAAAATGCTGGCAGTGCCTGGCTGAACAAGTTGCCTGTGTCCTGGCTTTGCTGGCATCCCCACATCTGGGCACAACACTGCACCCCTGTGCAAACTGGACATAGTGCAGCTCTTTTGGGGGCTTGTTCTCCACTAAACATAACAGTTGGCTCATTTTAGGTATGGGGTGATGGGACAAGGCCAGAGCAGTCATGAACCCTGGGGTTGGTCACCTGATCTTTCACAAATCCCCTTGTGTCCTTGCAGCCAGAGCACTGAATCTGTTGGCAGCCCACAGCAGCCCTGCATGATCCTCAGGCTGTCACTGGGCTCAGGCTGAGTCATTCTTCCTCTGAAGTTGATGGGCTCTGCTAGCATCAGACCAGTGATCGCTTTGAGGCACCAGTCCCTCTGCACCCGGGACAGACCTCAAGCGTTGCCATTGCTCCTGTAGAACCCTCCTCCTGTAGAGCTGAAATCCTCCTTTCCCCCTTGGAAATATCCAAATGATGTTCCAAAATCATAGCATTATTGAGAGTCAAAGAGCAACACCTGGCTGCAGAAGAAGTGGTGTGGGAGAGCAGAGCAGCCTGGCACCTCTGCCAGGTCCTGCCACAGGGCCCTGGGCAAAGCGCTGCCAGCCAGAGGTTGGGACCCCACGCGAAAGCGCCCAGCTGCTGGTGTGCCTCTGAGTCCTGTGGCCTCTGCTGCTCAGCACTGTCACACACAGCGGCTCCACTGCAGGAGGGACAAAAGCGCTTCCACTTGGCTGAGCCAAATTATTTCGGGATAGACTTCTCCTACTCCACCGTGGAGGGGTGGGGGACAAGAGTCCCCACCAGCCCAGCTGTGGTGGCTGAGCACCGAGGAGCACCAGGGCCAGCTACATACAAAATAATTTTGAGTGGAGCAGAAGCATCCCACCACTGAAACCCGTGTCAGCCAATGTCCTGCTCACTCACCTGGAAGGGGCAAGCATGGGCCTCAGTTTCCCAGCACTGGGGGGCATCAGTTCTCCAGCTCCCAGTGATGCAGCAAGAGGTCCCCATCAGCGCCCCAGGACATCAGCCCTTCTGGCTCAGGGAAGAGCAGGCACAGGGCCGGACGGAAAATGCGGTGGGGTCTCAGCTAGGGGGAAGCTGCTGTTTGCTGGCTGCAGTGGAGTGAGTTGCACTGTCACTGCTCCGTGCATGACATGGACAGACTCCTCGAGCTCCCCAGGTCTGGGGTGGCCCCACTGCTTCAAGCCTGGCATTGCTTCCCCATGGGCTGCCTATGTGCCACAGGTCATGTCCCTCAAGGGGCCCTTGTCCCTCCAGTCCCACAGTCATAGGGAAGGGGTGACAGCACAGGGAAGGATAACAAGTAGGGGAACAGGAGACTGGACAGAGGAGAGATGGTGGTTATGGGGAGAGGTGATGGGAAGGAGGAAAGATGATGGATGTGAGGGAGAGGTGATGGATATGGGGAGAGGTCATAGGTACAGGGCATCAGGGGCCTCACTTCTGTTCAAACCCCTGTCTCAGGAGGGAAGGCAGTAGGAAAAGTAGCAAGAAACCTTGGTAGAACTGGGCCAGGAGATCTGATACCCTGATGTGGCCTGAGGCCAGCCAGTCCTTTCTCTCACCCTCCCACCAAGGGCAGCCCTGTCACCCCTCCAGCCCCAGGGAGGTGGTGTATTGTTTGAGGGGATCCTGAGTCCAGGCTGAGTGTGCAGAAGACATGCCATTTGGTGCCCAGTGCCAGACGATGCCAGACGGGCATCCTTAGTGCCATCTGCTTGGGGGCGGGGGGTGGGAGATCTGTGGTGGGAAGAGCTGAGATGTTGGGGGATGCTGGGGGGATGCTGAGGGATGTTGGGGGTGCTGCGGAGATGTTGGGAGATGTTGGGGGAGATGTCAGGGGATGCTGTGTGTGGAGGCTGGGGGAGATATTGGGGGATGCTGAACTGCCTGGCCTGGGTGCTGGCACATCTCTGAGAGCTTGGCAGCCTCCCTGGGAGCGGGTGGGTGACCAGCAGAGGGCCTGGCTCTGCTGCTCCCCAGCGCGGCTTTTATTCTGTCCAGAGCTCTCTGGAGAGCCCAGAGCAGCAGCCGAAGCCAGACAGACCGGCTGCTTCTCCGGATCACTCCCTCGCTGCCTGCAGCCCCGAGGTCCCTGCACTCGGGGCTGCTCTATTCTCCTGCCACACGCTTTCTCTGGAAGGTGCGGAGATGACCATGCCTTCTCTGCTGCCACTCCTCCTCCTGCTGCTGATGCTCCTGATGCCAGGGGCTGCAGCAATGCAAGGCAGGGCTGGGGAAGGCAGCGCCCATCATGGCCTGGGTGCAGATGGAGATAGGACTCTGCCGATGATTTCCTGGGACAGTCCAGAGGTCCAGCTGAGGAAGGAGAGGCTGCGCCGGGGGACAGAGGAGGACTCCAAGTCAGTGCAGCACTACGTGCCAGGGGTGCGGGTGGAGTTCCCACGGCCCCTCAACTCTGCCAGCCTACACCCAACCAAGGCCCTGCTGCCATCCAGCACAGACCCATCTGAGCAGCAACAAGGAGTCCCCACGGATGGTGAGGGGGCAGATCCCCAAGCCAACCTCACCACCGTGTCTGACAAGCGGTTGCAAATCCAGAACCCCTTGTACCCGGTGACAGAGAACTCCTACAGCGCCTATGCTGTGATGTTACTGTCCCTCATCGTCTTTGCTGTGGGCATCATTGGAAACCTTTCCGTGATGTGCATTGTGTGGCACAACTACTACATGAAGAGTGCCTGGAACTCCATCCTGGCCAGCCTGGCTTTCTGGGACTTCCTCATTCTCTTTTTTTGCCTGCCTGTGGTCATCTTCAACGAGATCACCAAGAAGAGGCTGTTGGGGGATGTGTCTTGTCGCATCGTGCCCTTCATGGAGGTAAGGGGCTGCACAGGACTCTGGAGGGTTCAAGGACTCCTCTCCACTCTTCCCTCATGTTCTGGGGGCAGTTCATGCTGCCCATGGCCTGGCACAAGGGCTTGTGTGCCCCAGAGACCCCTATTGTAGGGCACAGCAAGGAGCTGAAGGACAATTCCAATATTGACCTTCCCTTTGCCTCTGCGCTGGGCTCTGCAGCCAGCAACAACACTGCCAGGGCTGGGGAGAGCCTATGAAACCCTCCTTTGTCCAGTCAGCACGGGGGCTTCTGTCCATGGGGTCCCTCTCTCTGTCTGTCCCTGTCCCAGCCCAACAGCCCCCAGCCTGTGGGCTCAGCCCCACAGCATGCTGGCCTGGCAGTGGCCATGGTGGGCTGCAGAGGATGTCCCCAGGGCAAGAGGCTGCAGGTGGGACAGCGCTGAGCAGCACTGGGGTGGGAGAGACCAGGGAATCTGAGATCTTTGCTTGTCGTCAAGCAATCAGTGATGGTTTGGACACATTCAGGGTGAATTGGGGACCCACTGAGAAGGCTGCAAGGAATGTGGTGGCAGGGCAAGGCAGAATGACCAAAACCGCCCCAGATAGCATGATTTTTGCATGGTTCTCCTCTTCCACTGAAAACAAACCCACATTTGTGGAGCATCTCCCCATCCTGCAGGCATGGCTGGGATCAGGCTGCTCCTCTCCCTGCCCGTGTACAACAGACAGACCCCGCCTGCCCATGTGTGTTTTCTGGGGCTCCAGAGTCCGGTTAATCAAAGAAAGGTGCAAACAAATGGTTGGAAGTGATCAGAGAAGGTTGGAAGAGTGCCAGATTCCTGAAGACCTTCTCAGGCTTGGGCAGGCCAGACAGGGCTCAAAATCTGCCCATCCCACTGAAATCCTACTCCCATGGAAAGTGCCCCTGACAACTGAGGCCATGGCGTGTCCCCAAGGGCCCCAGGGCTGCCGCCCTGGCTCTTCCCAAACTTGATCAGGCTGTGTGGGACCACTGGCAGTTCTCAGCACCCTTGCCCATGCCAGCTGTGCTCCTCCCAGGGCTGTTACCATGCTGAGTTGGGACCTGGCCATCT
Organism: Scolopax mira; assembly: GCA_004320125.1. Lineage (NCBI taxonomy): Eukaryota > Metazoa > Chordata > Aves > Charadriiformes > Scolopacidae > Scolopax > Scolopax mira. Next base: position 19,382 of record BJBW01010126.1, read on the forward strand.
CTCATCACCAGACTTGTCTGTGCCCATCACCAGGGCTCAAGTCTGCTCAGAGAAATAACAGCTAGAGGGGACAGAGCGCAGGCCTTGGCATTCAGACAGAGAAAGCTCGTGGCTGCAGGGAGCTCAGTCACTGCAAGCAAAGAAAGGGCCCTGAGACATTGACTTCTCCCATCACAATCCCCTCCCAAACATCCCCCTCCACAGTCCAGGTTCTGCTGGGACCCACAGGGTGCAGGACCTGGCTGCATTGCACCCCCTTGGTGGCTGGACTGTCCTCTCCTGCTTCACCCAACAGCAGCTGTGGGTTGGGGTGACTCCAGTGTGGGCTAGGGGTGGGGTAGATGTGCTCTTGGATGGGCTGGCACACCCCCCACTAGCAGGGTTATGAGGTGAGCAGGTCTGACCCAGCAGTGGTCCTGCTCTGTCCTGCTGCTCCATCACGCCTGGCACTGTGACAGTCAGCTCCTGGGTGTCAGTGTCCTTTGTGCAGAGTCTGCAAAAGTGTGGGGACCCCTGGATGTTAACGGATGGCTTGGCTGTGCACACCCCCAGCAGGGGACCCCAGTGATGCCACCGGGTCCTTTGGGCACAGGCCTGGGGTGATGGACCCAAATGCAGGATGATCTGCCAGGCACAGCCCAAAACCTGCCCACGACAGCCCAGCACAATGTGGTGTTTGCTGGAGGAGATGGAAATGGGCAGCCCCCACCTCTCTGCACTGTCTCCCCTGCTCCACAAGCAGGAGCTACGCATTGCTGGAGGTCTCCCAACCCAGCCTCTATTAAATTAAGTGCTTGCCCCATTCTTGTCCACCACCACAGGCCCCTGACATCACAGCCAGGTGGAAGGAGGACTCGGAGAGGGGCTGGAATATGGACTCTTGTTTGCCCATTCAGGCAGACTCAGTGTCCCAACCGGGGAAGGGAAAGAAAGGGTGATCTCCCCAGACCTGACCCCTTCCTGAGGAGGGTCTGCCATGGCTTGTCTCTGAGCTGCCCACGGGCTCTTTGGCCATGTCCCCGTGTGGGATCCTTGGGGGTGGCACCTCCAGGTGCAGTGATTCAGCAGCACTGGGATGCCCCTGGGACAGCTCAGTCCCCATCGGAGGCAGGAAGGTCAATGGGGTGTTGGGGCTGCGGAAGGATGGGCATGGCATAGCCATAGGTAGAACGTGGTCCTGGTGTGGTCCCCCCAGGGGGCTATTCCCACTCTTCCACAACAGCTGCTGATCCTGCCCTGTGCTCCTGCCTCTGGGCTGAGAGGGGCTTCAGGGCTTCTCTGTTCACCTGGGACCCAGCACCATGGACCCTTCAGCCTGAGCGGGAGGGCTTGGCCAGGCCAGAGCTAAATCCAAAGCAGTCAGCCATGAGAGGACTCAGTTTGCAGCCCAGTAATTAATGGGGCTGCCTTTCTGTATGGGGCTATGCAAGAGTTCTGGGCTGCTGGATGAACTCAGTAAGGAGCACATCTTTGACCTCCACTTTGTAGATAATCAGATGCTTGGGGGGGGTTGGGGAGGGAAAGGGGGACACAAAGCCGTGGTTTTGGATCAGACCTGGCTATGTGGGCTCCTGGTGCCAGGCAGCGTGCAGGGATGTGCCTGGGGTGATCAGTGGCACAGTGCTAGGGCACTGGGGAAGGATGCTGTGCCATGCCAAATCACATGCTAGGACCAAGGGGACCGGGAGAGTGGGAAGAGCCCACTGGGGGTGTAGGGGGAGAGGAGAGGCGGTAGTGCAGCAGCACTGGGGGGACTGCAGGTGCTAACTGGGTGTGCTGGCTGTGGGCAAGAGCAAGGGTGCTGGTGGCTCTAGGTGTTGGATAGAGGAGTGGGGACATAAGCAACATTGTTGGGTGGTGGGGCAGGATGGTGACACTGGGCTACTGCCCTGATGTGTCTGCGGGGCTGCTGCTGTGCATAACTGAATGATGATGCTGGGTGTTTGGCATCAAAGCTGGTCATGGGCTCCTGTGCTCTGCATCAATGAAAGGGCTGACCCAGAACCACTGGAAAAGGCCAGGGGTTGTAGGAGGACAGTACCAGATGTGTTTAGGGCTGCTGCCAGCATCACCAGGGCATCACCAGGGCATCACCAGGCCCTGTGTGATGGTTTCCTGAGTGCTGGGAAGGTCCTTCAGTACAGGATGATGTTTGATGGCTTCGTGAGAGCAGAACTGGCTACAGAGCTGGGGAGTACCAGCATGTGACTGCCATTTTCCTGGCCAAGGGCTGTGGGACTTGGCTCCAAGCAAAGCTGCAGCTCTGAAGCCAGGACCATGAATGCTGATTGTGACCCTCAGTGCCTTGCCAACCCTCCCAGAGCCACGGCAATTCCTCTCTCTCCTTTGCCCTCTTCCCTTTGGCAAACAGAATGTTTTTCCTGCAGTTCTCAATGCAGCGGAAATTGCCCCAAGCTGATTTGTGAACGTGGCACCTTCAACTCGTTTGTCCCGTCCGGGAAGCAGGCGGCAGTTCAGCAGAGCAGGGCAGGGGCAAGCCAGCCCTGGGGGACCTTGGGGATCCTGGGAATGTGCTGGTGGATACGGTGGACTTTGCTTTTCCTCTCCAAGACTCAGCCAGAATAGAGGAAGAGCCTGAGGGACAACGTTGCTATTCCCGCCCTGGCTGGACAGACAGACAGACATCGAGCAAAGCCTCTCCCTGCTACAGAAAAGGGAGCTGGGCAGGGACAAATGGGTCAAGGGGCATTTCTGTTCACTGCCATTTCAGGAGTCACAGATGATAACTGTCTCCAGCCCTGGGATGCAGCCACAGGCCATGACTCCTTTAAAACCTTGGAGGGTCCTGGGCTGTGGTCTTGGGTAACCAGGGATTTGCCACCAGCTTGGTAAAGCCAAGCTCTCCATGATATTTCTGCAGCAAGACCCACTTGTTCTGCCTTCCCTCTCACCAGGTATCATCGCTAGGAGTCACCACCTTCAGCCTCTGTGCCCTGGGCATCGACAGGTTCCATGCAGCCACCAGCCCGCAGGCCAGTGCCCGGCCCATTGAGCAGTGCCAGTCCATCATCGCCAAGCTGGCCGTCATCTGGGTGGGCTCCATGACGCTCTCGGTGCCGGAGATCCTCCTCTGGCAGCTAGCACAGGACACATCGCCTGTGTCTGGTATGGTGACAGAGTATTGCACCATGAAGCCCTCATCCAACCTGCCCGAGTCTGTCTACTCACTGGTGCTCACGTACCAAAATGCTCGGATGTGGTGGTACTTCGGTTGCTACTTTTGCTTGCCCATTCTCTTCACTGTGAGCTGCCAGCTGGTGACCCGGAGGGTCAGCGGCACCGAGAAGAAGACCGAGTGCCGAGGGACCAAGCACAGCCAGTGTGAGAGTCACTTGAACTGCACCATCATCGGGTTGACCATTATCTATGGGCTCTGCACCACTCCTGAGAACGTCTGCAACATCGTGGTGGCCTACATGTCCCCTGACATGTCCAAGCAGACCTTGGACCTCCTCAACCTCATCAACCAGTTTTTCCTATTCTTCAAGTGCTCAGTAACACCTGTCCTGCTCCTGTGCCTCTGCAGACCCCTGGGCCAGGCCTTCATGGACTGCTGCTGCTGCTGCTGTGAGGGGTGCAGCCCCAATGCCGCTTCCACCGAGGATGGCGCTGACAGCAAGCTGAAAACAGAAATGTCTTCCTCCATCTTCTTTGACAAGCCCCGAGAGTCCCCTCCACCCCTTCTGGCCCTCAGCACACCTTGCTAAGTGCCACCAGGGAGCTGTAGAGATCAATCCACCGCCTCCTCCTAAGACCAAATGTTTTACCATTAGTGCCCATACCTGGACGTGGAGCAAGCAGAAGAGACAGCTCAGGGGGCTACACCATGGGTTCCAAACCCCACATTGGGCAAGTGTGGCTTGAAACCCCAGTCCCTGTGGCTGCACTGGTGGCTTTCTTGCCTCTGCCCAAAGGCCAGCAAGGACATCAGCACCTCCCATCCTGGCTGCTCAGCCAGGCTCAGAGGGGTTGCTGCTCTGGAGATGGCGTTTGCTGGAAAGGTCCCATCTGAAATTATGGAGGGTTTCCATGGTGGCTTGCAGAGGACACAGCAAACACAAACTGCCCTCGTCCTGTCCCATCCCCTCCTGCCAGCCCCCTCCCACATTAGGAGAAGGTCCCAGTGACCATATTCCACCAGGTCCAAGCATGCCCTGTAAGAGCTCAATAAACCAGTAACCTAGAGCACATCGCGCACACTCTCTGCTGCCGAGCAGAGATCTGGAGAGCCAGTGTTTGGATGGCTCTTCCCTAAAACCTGGGGGCTGTGGAGTGGGCATGAGCAGCAGCAGGCAGGAAAGCAGCCACACGAGATCATGCAGCACCAAAGGGCAAGGGGGAAAGACCCCTCTGTCCCCCTCCTTCTGGGGTGAAGGTGGTGCCAAGTCAGCCCCTAGGAACATCCCCTCCAAAGCACCAGGCTTAGGGTGGTTCGCAGGACTCGAACTGGTCCCAGTAAAGCCCAGACAGCACAGCACTGGGCTGAAGCACTCTGCAGTTTGCAAGGCAGCTGGTTCCTCACCACACTGTTCAGGACCAAGGTGCTGCTGCTGCACAGTGCTACCATGCAGTGCCGGGGGGTGGGAGGGGGGCATGTGGGACCACCATCCCCTGCACCCCTTGGGGACCCAAGGGCGTGAGGGCATCTCATCCCCTGTACAGGGCTCCTGACCTTCATCTGCCTGCCCATCATGGAGACAAAATTACACCAGAAGGATGGTTTGAGGGCATCAGGGTTTCAAAGCCCCACATCAACCCCCTGCCCAAGACTCCTGCACCCAGGGGCGGCCCTGGGGAGCAGGCGGGGTAATGGGATTGGGCTGAGGACAGGCTGGCTGCACCAGCCCTGTCCACCGGAGCTGTTAAAGCTCCTTGTCCTGCTGCTGGCACCCACCCCAGCCTGCAAAATGCCAGAGCGAGGGAGACGGTTGCTATGGCTGGGTGAATGGTAGAGGCTCACTGTAGGCTTTGTGCGGCATCAACACCCACCAGGCTTTGCTTTCGCAGCCCCGTTTCCAGGGAAACAAAAGCACGTTTTCTTCTGAGAGCACAAAACTGGGTTTTTCCTTTCCTTCCTCCCATCCCCCCCCCATTCCCCACCATTTGGGATCAGCCAGGGAGAAGAGGGGGTCTCATCCTGGCAAGGGGTGACAGAGGGGTGCAGAGCCCAGGCTGCCCACCTTCCCTTAACATCCTCGCATACCCTTGGGGCAAGCGGGGCCCCCGGAGGGGGGGAGGGGAGGGGGTGGCAGTGGGAGGATGGGAGCGGGGGACAGCTCTCATGTGCTTGGTCTGTGCCACTCCGTCCTGAGCCCAGGCCAAGGGCGAACAAAGGCAGGCTTGTTGCTGCAGCCCCACGGGGCTGGGTGCGTGGGGAGGAGAGCTGGGCGGGCAAGGAGGGCACAGGCAGCACCATCCCAGGCTGTGGGCAACATATGCCCCCACTGCACGCCGAATACCCCATGGGCTGGGGTTCTCCACCAGTGCTCCCAGCCCCAGTGCCCAGGTACCCAGGCAGGCTGCCACAAGGCAGAAAGCACAACTCTGGCGGGGTCAGTGCAGGCGGCCACTGCCCAAAGGACACGGGCCACCAGCAGTGGCCACAGACCCCAGAAGGGGGCTTGTGTGGGCGAGGGGACAGGGTGAGGGTGCAGGAGCCAAACCCAGCATTGGAGCAGGTCCCCTGCGCAGCCCTGGGACGTGATGTGGGGGTAGAGGAAGGTCTGGCAGCGGGCGATGGCCGTAGCTGGAGGTCTCTGAGCTCATCTTTGCAACCAGACCAAGAAAATGAGGCATCCAGAGCAGTCAGAGCTGGCTATGACACCTCTTGGGTGAGCACCACCACCCAGGTGTCCGGTGCTGCCTGGGGGACACGGACCCTCACCCTACGCTCGGTGCTGAGGAGGGAGAGGCGGCGGCGATGGCAAAGCAGTAATGTGACTGACACCACACCCCCCAACGCAAAATTGTTAATTTATTATTATTAGGAGGCAAAAAAATTGTACAGTTACAAGAATCATTTCCCAACAGAGGTGGTATCTGAGCCAAAATATCTCTTAAAAAAAAGGGGGGGGATAGGGGGCGACAACAACACTTTACAATTCATTAAATAAAAATTAAAAAAAAAAGGAAACCTCTCTTTGTGCAATTCTGCAAAAACGACAACAGAAGAGAAACCCCAGCCTCACCACCCCAGAGTTGAGCAGGGGAAGGGGCAGCAAGAGGGGCTCCGCAGCCACTGCCCCTGGGTCACTGCCACCCTCTCCGAAACCGTGAGCTGGGCACAGGCAGCTGCCTCCCCACTGTCCTGACCCCGACTCCACTACACACCTGCCCTCCTGATGCCAGTGCGTCCCCCCCAGCTCAGCTAAGTCCCCCCCAGACTGGTTCCCAACAACCTTGCCAGGTCTCCAGGCTGTGCCTGCAGAGACTCAACAACTCACCACATGGCACAGATGGGCACAGCCTTTCTGACCTCACCCAAATTTCATCTCACCCTCTCCCCACCTGCAGACAAGGACCCAACCACGTCCCCCCGCCCCAGCCCCACCGCTCCGCATATGCCCACCCAGCCAGGGCAGCAGAGCTGGAGGCTGACATGGGGCAGAGGGCATGGGTAGCAGGGCAAGCAGAGCATGTCCCTGCCCGATGGGCAGCTCTGCAGGAGCACAGGGTGCTCACAGCCTCCCCACACGTGTCCATGTGTCCTCCTCTCCCCAGCCCCCTGTGCCATGTCCTCAGCTGGGGCAGAACCAGCAGCCCCCAGCCAGGAGCAGGCAATGCCTTTTGGCACATGGGGAGACATCGTAGCCCCCCCAAGAGACTAACTGGGGCCAAACACACCTCTGGCGACAGCTGGGACAGACAGGGGGGCCACTGGCATCACTGCCCCCCCTCACTGGCACTGGCCCCTCAGATCACAGCCCCAGCACAGCAGAGCAACAGGACTGGGCAGCGGGGCAGGATTTGGCCCAGGGACTGGGGGCACACAGGGCAGTGGACAAGTGGCCCAGAGCAGTGAGGGGCTGGGGCACTGGCATGGCAGCTGGAGATGATGGGGGAGGGAGGCTGATGGTAGTGGGTCATGATTACTCCCTGTCACCCCAAAAGGGTGAGGAGCACAGGAGGGCAGCATCGCCTTCCCCCAACACCCTGCCCATGGGGCTGAAGCCCAAGAAAAGGCAAGGTGGGCATGGTCCCAATCCCCCCCAGAATGCTCCTGGCCTGGGGGAACAGGCAGGACACCTGGGGAAGGAACATGGGAGCCCCAGGGGACCTGCCCACAGGCTTGCACAGCCCCATCCCCAAGGGGCTACCTTCTGCCACCACCCTCATCTTCCTCCCAGCGCTGGCCCTCAGCCAGCCTCGGGGAGCCCACAGCCTTCCTACCATTCACAAGGCCCAGTTTAGTAACAACGCTATCACTTAAATTAAAAAATTAAAATATATATACATATATATATACTGTATACACAGACAACAACAGAATAGTGCCAAAATGGGAAGAAGAGACAGGAAGAGGAGAGGAGAGCAGAGTCAGACATTTTCTTTACAATAAAAACAAAGGCTCCACCTCAATGCAAGTGGAGTCTGGGGTCCCCTAAAAATACCCATCTAGAGAGAGAGCTGGAGGGACAGAGCAGGAGAGAGAAGGGGCATGGGCTTGTACAATGGCATCTTCCCGATCCGAGCTGCGGTCCACGGGATCTCAGCTTCTCCTAGACTTTGAGTGCTGGATAAGCCACTGTAGGGTGATGTCTGTGGAGGCAAGGGGACACTTACAGCCTCTCCCTCCAGCTGTCACCCCCTCTTGTACTTAGGCAAACAGGATGGGCACAGGCTGCCCCCACAGCGCTGCACCCCCAGCCTCAGTACTCACCAATGTTGTCCTTTTCTTTGCAGGAGATGGAGTAGCAACAAATCTCTCGGTCCTGGATGGCAGAGAGGTTCCTGCAGGAGAGGAGCGAGCTCTGGCTGCAGACCCCCAGGGCTACACACTGGTGGCAACAGCAGACACCTCCTGGCAGCCTTTTTTAAGGGTCCCTTCGGACCCCAACTCTGAGACAGGGGCACTTTGCAGGGGCAACATCTCCCCAGGCTCCTGGGGACCTCCATGTAGGTTGGGCGAGGACACCAGCACACCATACCCACGACTGATGGCCACGTGTGGTCTGTGGGGGTGACAGGATGGGACAGGAAGGGTTTGACCCCAAGGAGAGCCTGGTGACGAAATCACACAGCTTCCCTCCCTACACCTGGGCTGCACAGCCCCGCAGCAAGATGGGGCAGGCAGGGTTTGGCACAGGGCTGGCAGGACAGAAGCTAAGTGCTCACCACGAGATCCCCAAGGGGTGGCTGGTGGGAAGCAGAGATGCTGCAAGTCAGCGCAGCGTCCCAGACCTTTGGCTGCAGGGGAGGGAATCGCTGCCAGCAGTGTGGAGGTGGGCAGGAGGCAGCACTGGCTGTGAGGAGGCCATGCATCAACACAGCAATGGGTGACAAAGTAAGGGAGAGGTACATGGTGGTGTCACCACTGGAGCAGGATCCAATCTCCAAGCATGGAGGGCTGCCAGGGATGCAGAACAAAGCTGCTCTCCAGAGGGTGACAGGAGCTGGGCAACACGGAGCCCAGCTCCACCACCCAGCGCCGTGCTGGGCCCTAACGCCACCGTGTGGCACACAAGACCCAGCCCAAGCACTGGCAGCCATGGGTCTCAGCTCCTCCCCATCCCCACTAATGTCACCTCTGCCAGCCACTGCCTCAGGATGTCCCCAGTTACCCGTTCTGCCAGCCCACCCCAGGTACCGTGATGCCACCCCGGCTTGGGAAGCAGCGGCAGAGCACAGCGGGGTGACCCTGCCAGCAGGGACATGACAGGAACAGGGGGGTCACGCTGTGTCACACCGCAGCTGCTCTGGTCACCAGCACACTTACATCTTCTCAATGAGCTCCTTCTCATCCAAGGCTCCGGGCAGGTCTCGCTTGTTCCCCAGGACTAGGACCTGCAGGAGAGGAGAGGGGTCACCTGAAGCTCCTGGCCACCACACGAGGGAGGAACCTGCTTCTGTCACACAGAAGCACACCCTGCTTGAGATGCAAGACAGTCCTGGCTACTTCACCGGGGTGTGCGCAGATGAAGAAAATCAGCGGGCAAGCAGGGGGCACTTCAATTAACTGCCTTAATTAGCCCATACACAGCATCAAATTTGTACTCTCTAGTCCCAGTGAGAAGCTGGCCCCATAGCACATCCTTCCTGAAAAAAGCACCAGCATCTCTCGTGCCATCCAGGACATTCTCCCAGGACCCTCTTGCTGTCTTTGAGGAAAAAATCAAGTGAAATGGCTAAAATCGGCATTATCAGGAAGGAGTGAGATGCGGATGCCATGCAGAACCTGCCCTCCACAGGCAGCCAGCCCAAAAAACCAACAGCAGTTTGCATCATACACTGTTCTCTCCTTACTTCAAGGTTTTTCACATCAACAGAGGCATCCTCAGACTATGCAAGGAAAATAATCACTCGGCAGGATTCGTTCCTGCCTCTGGACTGTGTCATCTGACAAGGACAGCACCGAGGCTGCAGCCGCCTTCCTGGGGTGAGCTGGGGCCTCTGCAGCAGCACAGTAATGCAGCATCCCCCAATTTGAATTTGGAGATTTGCTCTCAAAAAAGAGCACTCAGAAGGGCTGCAAATGCAGCACATTATGTTGGGAGTTTAATTTAGTTGGCTGCGAATGTTTGGAATCTGAGCGAGATCCCCAATTAGCTCTTTTCAAAGGGTGCTGATTTTGGATGCTCCATGAGCATCCCGCCCTGGCTCGTACAGCCCCATGCTGTCCTGCAAATGTCACAGACCAGCAACCACTCTTCTAGAAAACAACAACTTAATGTCCCTCCATAAATAAGGTGCAAATTAATGCGAGAGGACAGATCTCACAAGTTGAGGGGTTTTTTTTGGCCTCTTCTCAAGTTCAAGCTCTGGTAGGCCCAGCCCTGGGCTCGAAAGCATCATTGCCCCAGCTCCTGATGAAGTGCAAGGGGGAAGGAGACACCCTCCCCCAAGGAGACAGCCCCCCACCTCAAACCTTGGCAGGCAGCAGCCCAGGAACTGTGTGCAGCTGGGGGGGGACCTATCCAAACAATAGCTCACCGGGATGCCCTGGAGCTGCGGCTTGTCAAGCAGGTTGTGGAGTTCATTCTTGGAGGCCTCTATCTTCTCCTGGTCGGCAGCGTCCACCATGTACCTGCGAGGGAAGGAACACCCCTGAGCACAGGCACTGAAGTTCCCATGCCCCAGTGCTGTGCTGAGATCCATCTCACCACCAAACCTTGCTCACACAGCAGTTGCATTGCCCCCAGCTTCTGGGCCAGTGCATGGACGTGATGGGTAATGGGATCCTTCCCTTAGGACCCCTCTTCCTAAGGAAGGCTGTGGGGCTGAGAGCCCTCTACCTTTCCCAGGGAAAACCTCCCTCTACCTATTTCCACAGGGCTCCACCCCCATTGATAGCCGGGACACAGCGGGCAAGGAGAGCCCAGGTACTGCCTGGAAAGGAGAAGTTGCAAAACACGTTCCCCCAAGTGCCCAAGTAAGGCTCATCATAGAATCACAGAAAGGCAAGGGCTGGAAGGGACCTTTGGAAATCATCTAGTCCAACAACCTGCCAAAGCAGGGTCACCTTGTGTGCACATGGCAGCTCCTTATGGAGACACCCAGAAGAGAGGACAAGATGTCGACCCAAGATCCTGGCAGGCGGAAGATCCTCTCTAAGGGAGCAATCCTGGGGATGGGACATGGAGCAAAGGGCACATGAAACCAGTAGTCAGCAATGTTTGCTCTGAGCAGACAGGAAGGATTTAGATCTTATGGTGGACACTCATCCTGCAAAGGTCATAAGTGAAGCCAAAACTGGGGAGAGGAACTGATCAAATCAGCCTCTATTTTGAAGATCAAGAAGCTGGGAGAGAACTGAGAAACACCATTAAGTTCACCAGGCCTTGTGGGGTTTATTAAATATAGGAAAAGACCCTTTAGGTACAGAAGTATTGAACACAGGAAAATCTGTATGGCTGTACCAAGAGGGAGAAGGAAAAATACCACCCAGGCACTGCCCCAAGCCTTCGGCACGCTAGACAGGGTGGAAGAGCTGAAGGCAACATAAAAGGGAGGTGATGCAGCTTGAGGTGAGGAAGACAGACTGGACCATGACCTGATGGCCACAGGTCCTTTCATTTCCTCTCAACCAGACAGCCCACTTTGGAAAAATGATGAAATTACAGAAGGAGGTAATAAAAGGAGTGGAAAAAACACCAATTTTTCATTTACAGTGAAGCTCACTGTAATAAAAAGTGTCAAGGACATGTCCCAACATGGTGACAATCAGCAAGGGTTGTCCCAACAAGCAGGACAAGTGGTCCTTCACTCCTCACCAACAGCTGGGAGGGGCAGTACAGAAACCAGCCTTCCAAAGTCTCAGGGCACTGTCATATGGTGAAGATCACATAAATCTGATTTTCTAATTGGGTTTAAGCAACACCAATGTGGTCTTCTAGGGTAAATTCTTGTCCTTAGGAGCAGGCAGCCTGGTCCCCAAGAGCATCTTGACAGTCTCATCCCCAGCCTGGACTGCACTTACTGCAACGTTTGCAAGCAGGGGACATGCAGGGACACTCAAGACTTGCTGACAGTCAGCAGCTGGCATTGCAGCAAAGGCACTGGCAGCTTCCAGGGCTCAGCACTGCCCAGCACCCTTGTGTGGGGTGACAGAACCATGCCTGCACCTACTGGCAGGGCTCAGCATTGGCACATGGATGACTAGCTGGACCTGCTTCTCTAGGTGGGCCTGCTTCGATAGGGGTGTTGGACTAGATGATCTCCAGAGGTCCCTTCTGACCCCATGTGATTCGGTGATGGGGTTCTCAGCCCCCAGGGATACTCACACGATGGCACTCACTCCGCGGCAGTACCGTTCCCACATGCTGCGAAACCGTGGCTGGCCACCGATGTCCCAGAGCTGCGGCAGGGAGAAGGCAGTGTTACCCCACTATCCTGTCCATGACCCTTCTCCACACGGTCACACAGACAGAGCACCATGTGTGTACCAAACCCATCTCAACCTCTCCTCTTCGGCTCAAACCGAGCAAGAAGGTTTGTGACTCAATAAAGAAAGGAGACATTTCAAGAAGGGCAGCTAGAGGGTGTTGAACACCTCCCATGATGTGTCTTGGCTGGCACAGGAGGAACCCCTGGCCCAAGTCAGAGGGCTCCTCCCCATGTCCACCACACCTTCCGGCCTTTCACTGGTGCATTTGCCATTTCAAAACACTCAGGATGGTCTCGGAAACATTTCTGCAGCAGGCAGAGATCTCCAGTCAGCTTTTCAAGCTCTTCCTACTGTTATTTCCCAGTCCAACCTGGAGCCTTTGAAAGATCCAAGAGGGGTAGAACCCTCCTCTCCCTTTGCTCTTGAGGCAGAGACCACCACTGCAAGCCATGACCTGTTTTTCCTGGTGCTCCCACTTTCAGCTAGGTGACCATATCCACGAGTCCCTGCCAGCAAGTCAGAGGTATTGGAAAACCTCCATCTTTGCAGCCTTGACTGGCTCTTACTGTGGAGGTCTGGATCTCCTACATCCCTTCCCACCATCCTCTCTGATGGGTACCTGTAGAAACCTAACAGGGCAGATCTTCCCAATTGCAGCTGGGGCTGCTGAAATCTTTCAGCCTCCAGTAGAAATCCCATCAGTCTCCCTTCACCCCACCTTTCATCCCAAGAACCCACATTGGCAATAACATCTGCACTTTACCTTTATGGTAACGTTCCCCTTGGTGATCTTCCTCATGTTAAAGCCTACTGTTGGGATCATGTCTTCATTGAACTGTCCTGACTGCAAGGAACAGGGTGAAAGTGTTAGGAGGCACGGGAACTCCGCCAGCCTGCCTCGAGCAGGGCAGTTTGGCTGCCTAAAATAATCCCAAACTCTCTGCCAGCCCTGCAGCAGGCACAGCGTGACCCTCCTCCTGCTCCACACTGGGAGCAAAATTAGAGCCCAGGAGATGAACTCCCCGCAGGAGGGAAATGCTGCTGAGGCTGCTGCAGCTGTGTGAGGTGCAGGGTGCCATGGGTGCCCTGAGGAAGCCCCCAGCACCAGCCCTGCTGCCATCTCAGTGGGGTGGCAGAGGCTCACCCAACCTATCCCTTTCCAGGTGGGATTCCCAAGCCCTTTGTGGGAGGATGCAGAGACCTTTGCCTGCTGCAGTGACCTCAGATCAGCCATGCCAGGTCCAAACCTCTCCCGCAGAACCTGCTGGCAGCCCCGCAAGGATCAGGGGGCAGGCTGGCAGCCAGGCTTCCTGCCTGGGGAGCCACCTCCTGCACTGACTCCTTCCTGGCCACGAGTCCTGGGGTCTCTGGCACATTTCCTGCTTCGAATCATTTAATGGCCTGGCCCAAACCAGAGTGACTTCTGCTTTCCTGCAAGCGTGCTGCCTTGCCTGCACCCTGCCCGTCATGAGAGCCAGGTGCTCATACTGGCTTGTGTTGGGGGGGATCCCCCTCTCCCCAGGAGCTGCCACCATGTGTCATCCAGCAGCACAGCTCCGAGTAATGTCAGGTATGAAATGCATGAAATCACTGCAGATTTACATCCCAGTGCTGCTGTGAAACTAGGTTAGTCTTGTCAAAGTGGTGAGCAGCAGCATTCTATCTACCACCACAGGGAGATGCCAGCTCACCAGCTAACATGCCTAGCACTGCACTGGAGGGACAGGATGGTGCTGGTCTGTTAAAGCCCACCCCAACTCCCAGTTTGCTGCTCAAATCCCAGCACCATGAGATGGTCCTGCTCTGAGCAGCACAGAGGGATGGTTCAGGCAGCCCCAGCAGCAACCCTGGGACAGGGAGCAGGAGCTGCCACAGCCCTTCACCCTCTGTCTCTAGCAGCCTCCCACCTCCAGGCATCCTCCCCGAGACTCAAAACAGGATAAATTTCTTTGCTTTTGAAATGCATCCTTGTGGAAGACCTTGCTGTGGGATGCCAGGGAAGCTGATGGGGAAGAGGGTTAGATAACATGTTGCTAGGACTTTTGGCCTTCATTGCCAGAAACCTGCCAAACTAAGCCCAGCAGCTCTTTACTGGCTTAAAATCTCGGTTTCTGTAGGACTTTCCTGGGTTTTCGTTCAGTTAACACAAACCTCAAAAAGGGAAGGCAATTTATGCCATGTTCTGATAAGCAGAATTCTGTGCCTTGTTGAGCCAATGGCTTCTCCAGACCCACATCAGCGGGTCCCCAGGGTTTTCCTGACCTCTTCCAATGGTGCTGCAACATGTACTGCTTCCCTTTTTCATTTCCCTTTTGCATTCATCAGCAAAGCCCGGCAGCCAAGGATCTCTGAGCCACAGTGCACCCAGAAACCACACCAGGGGCTGGTGGGGAAGGACACAGGGGAGAGGAGGGTAAGCAGACAGGAATCCCTCTATCACTGGTTGCCACGGGGAATGTCTCCTTAAGTTCAACACACAATTTGGCTTTATGGACCAGGTCTTAAAGAATTATCAGGCTTTGATCAGAAGACGTGGAGAGAAATCACTGAAGAGCTCTCAGAAGCTTTATGCACCTCCATTGGAGATCCCAGACCACAACACAGAAACTATGATGTGGAGCATCTCCCCTATGAAGAGAGGCTGAGAGAGCTGGGGTTGTTCAGCCTGGAGAAGGCTTTGGGGTCACCTCAAAGCAGCCTTCCAATACCAGAACTGGGAGCCTACAGGAGAGCTGGAGAGGGACACTGTCGGGAAGTGTAGTGACAGAACAAGGGGGAATGGTTTGAAATTGGAAGAGGGGAGATTTAGATTAGATATTAGGAAGAAATTCTTTACTGTCAGGGTGGTGAGGTACTGGAACAGGTTGCCCAGGGAAGTCGTGGATGCCCCATCCCTGGAAGTGTTCAAGGCCAGGCTGGATGGGGCTTGGAGCAACCTGCTCTGGTGGGGGGTGTCCCTGCCCAGGGCAGGGGGGTTGGAACTCGATGATCTCTAAGGTCTCTTCCAACTCTAACCATTCTATGATTCTAACTGCTGTCTGTGCAAAGGTCACCTGAGACACAATTCAGGAGTGATGGCTCTTCTAGGAAAGGATGGGCTGCAGGAGCCAGGAGTCACCTCTGCTTTCCTCCAGTAGAGATGGGAGCAAGCACATCTCCACAAGGAAAGCATGACCTTGCTTCCTGCCCCAAATCCTTCCCCCATCACAGCACGTGCCTCCAGGCTGCCCACAGCCAAAAGACAAAAAGAAAATCACATGTGCTGTCCAAAAAAGGCTGGGCTGGGAACATGACACATTGTGGTCCAGGATGGCAGGCATGTGGTCCCTGCTGTCCTGGCACCCACACCAGCATCTTCAATGTGCTGCAGTGTGTTCAGCTGCTTCTGCATCAGCTGCTCTCTGAAAGCAACTGTGAATGGTGGAAATATGACATCTTCTCTTCCCTCTCCAACTGCCCTAGATGCTGATGCCTTCACCACATCTTCAACTACCAGCAATCTGCAACTCCACTGCCAGAGAGAGTGGAGACCAGCCCAGCTGCAGGCACGCAAAAGCTTTGCTGGACACATCTTTCCTCCAAATTTTGGTTATGCAATGGGCTGACCTGGAGAGCAGGCCCAGCTACACCAATCACTTGGGAACAGGATTTTTCCAGGAGGCACAAAAATCCTTGTAGACAAGACGGATTTTGTGGCTACAATGGCTGGATCAGGTCTTTGCAGGTTCTAGTTCATTGCTGGTTTTGCCAGGGCCCCCTCAGCACTTTGGCCAAATCACTGCATCAGTGCCCTGGCTGGAAGACAAATGACCTTTCTGCCCAGCCCCACCACTTTCCAGTTGGGTTACTGGGAAAGGTGGCCAGGGTTCATCTTTTGCGAGGGTGAGCAGTACCTTCAGCTCACTCTGAGCCCCATCCTCTGCCACATGCACATGGACACCATGTCACCTGCCACTTCAGCCATTGTCCCCTGCTCAGCCAGTACCCAGGACCTCAGCTCACTTTTACACACAAAGGAGTGTACACACAAAAGATTGGAGACGGCAGCAATGAAAGCCTGGCCCCTGGTCATCTAAAGTCATGTCTCCACCAGAACATGGTCCTCCATGGGACAGAGGCAGAGGCGTCCTTGGCTGGCTGGCTCCCACCAGCACCTGGACCATGCCCAGAACCACCCAGCCCCATGCTCCTGCAGGCATCTCCTGCTGTGTGGCACAGTGCTGAACTCTGCCCAAGCTCCAACCTGTAGAGAAATGCCAGGTGTTTAATTTCTCACCTGGAACCTCCCTGACCGGCTTCATGCACAGTGCCAGGCAGGAGTGCCTGGCAGCCAGAAGCTTCACTTGCAAAGCTGCTGCTCTTCCAAAAAGAACCAGTGGCCACTTCATAGGCTTGTTCCAGCATTCAGCACGCCGCGTTGCCAAGCAGAGCTGTCACAGCCCCACAGACAGACACTTGACTCCAAGTACCCCATTTGGATGGGAAAAAGGCAAATTCAAGCCAAGCCTTTGCAACGCTTCTTTGACAACAGGTTGTCCAATGTACAACTCTTTGGAGCTCTGAGCATCGCAGGGCACCTCCAGCATGGAGCCCTGTGTCCTCCTGCAGAGCATGCACTGGTGGGGACAGGGCTGTCCACCAGCATAACACAGTCTTTCTGGTGGACCCAGAGACCTGGGAAGGGGGGCTGCCACTCTGAGCCAAGCAGGACAGAGCTATCCCAGGGCCAGCAGCAAGAAGGAAGAACTGCATGGGTCTGACCCAAATCCTCATCATGCTTTGGTTTCAAAACCCCTGTGCAGAGGGATTGTGCTGAAGGGACTTGTATTGGCCAGACACCACAACCGTGGGCAGGCCAGCAGCCCGAGCTGGGCAAGCACAGCGCTCCCCATCCATCCTGAAGCAGGTGGTCTCACCACCACCATCTGCAATTAACATACATGCTCTGGCTCTGCAGCACCCCTCAGCTTCAACATTCAACATCACAGGCTTCCAGCACAGTGGAACCCACAGGCCCCTCCTGGCCATGCTCCCAGTGATGCTACTGTGGCTGAAACAGGTTGTGCCGCCCTCCTGACCCCAGGGAGAGGAAAAATGGGATCTGGGGACAAACCTGCAGATGGTAGCCAGGCCATATGCCAGGTCATCCCACAACCCAGGCGATACCAGCACAACTGGCACTGCCAGTAAGCCCCTGGGAGCCAGGCAAGACCATGCTCTCCAGGACAGATTCATCCTACTCCCCGCAATGCAGCTAATGGCTTTTGATTTTTTTTATTTTTTTTTTTTTTTAGAGCATGGTATCACTGAAAATCAGTTTCCTTCATAAAAATGACGTTTCTCAGATGAAAGGGAAAATTCTGGGGCTATTTTTTCTTCTTCAGCTCTGCACCACAACCTGAAACACCCTGCATGGCAGCACTGAAACTGCACTGACCCAACACCCTGTCTGAGGCAGAAGCACAGAGGCATCTGAGATGCTCCCAGAAGCTCCACAGGAACATGCAGAGCAGCTCTCAACTCCTAGAGTTGAGAAGGCATCTATCTACAAGAGCTGCAGCAACGTTTGCTCCCACTGTTGTCCAGACAGACCCCACAACTGCCTACAAATTTGTAAGTGGTTGCTCTCTCATTCAGGATGTGTCTGTAATGAGGCATCAGCTGGACAGAGGGACAAAGATCATGGCCACATGAAGTGCTGGTGACTCTAGAGTGACCACTTGGTGCTGGTCCAGGCTTCACAGCGCTGGATGCATACAGCCCCTACCAGCATCAGCACTATTTGATGGCAGCACAGGGTCTGTTATAGAAACTCTGGAGAAAGGCAAAAGCCTTTGGATGTAAGCAAAGCACTGAAAAGGTGCCCTCATCCAAGTTCAGGGAACAATGTAGGCCAGGACCAAAGCAGAGCAGCTCTGCACCACACATCCCAAGCCAATGCTGCAGCACAGGGGCAGCAGACAACACCTTCAGAGGACTACAGGTCCTTTGGGACAAGATGGAGGTCCAGCTTTGCCCTTTGCCCTAACCCTCTTGAAGGAAACAGAAGCAGCCTCTCTGCTATTCAGTGCACATCTTCAAACACAATGGACCCACACAAGGTGTCTGCATGGTACCTGAATCCTTGGTTCTGGATACCCTGGATGGCCCCAGGAACAGAACCTTGAAGACATGGTGTTCAATCCATCCATCCCCAACACATGTCTCTACACCCATGCTGTGTCACTGCCAGTGTCCATCTGCCTTCTCCCCACAGTCCAACCCAAACTCAGCACTGAAGCAGCTTGGCCCAACTGTTGCTGCTGAGATTGTTCAGTCTCTCTTGGTCTTCTACTGAACTAAAATGCTGAAGTTTTCCCCTCTTCTTCAATCATTGCTCCAGCTTCTTGGAGACCTCCTGCTATTGCCCTGTTCTCAATTGGATCTTCTCCCA
Organism: Scolopax mira; assembly: GCA_004320125.1. Lineage (NCBI taxonomy): Eukaryota > Metazoa > Chordata > Aves > Charadriiformes > Scolopacidae > Scolopax > Scolopax mira. The sequence goes on from BJBW01010126.1 coordinate 37,879, forward strand.
TCCTAGTCCTTCCTCCCCCAAGCACAATATCCCAAAACAGCCATGACAGGCTGGGCAAACAGTCAAGGCAGGGCCAATCAGCAGCAGGGCTGGGGATTCTTGCACACTTGATGTTCCTGAGGGCCCAGCATTACTGGCAGCTGTGCCATAGGTCTGGCAGCCTGGCCATGACACAGGTGGCACCTCATTAAGACAACTCCTTGTGCTCTCCTTCCTGAGCTGGGTTTAATCAAGAGGAAGGTGCAGGGAATCTCCTAGATGAATCTGGCAGAGATAATTGTTAATTTCTGAGATAAAAAGCTCACCTGCACATACACAAAGGAGCACAAAGAGGCAAGAACAGGTGGACAAACCCAAAAAAGGCCTGTTCAATCTACTCCCAGGAGGAGAAAGAGAGCAGGTTCCTCTACCCACAGACACAACGGCAGGTGGGGAATGTGAAGTACAGCAGGGGAGAAGCACCTTGGCATTACAGAAGAATTCTTCTGAGATATCTATGGAAACAAACATGGGAAAACAGAGGGATAAGGGAACAAAAAGGGTTAACAGGTCAGTATGTTTGGCTCAGCAAGCATGGTCTGTCCTGTCTTCTTATCAAACTGCAGTTCCCTGGGTAAGGGTCTCTGTCTTCATGTGTAGGTGTGTGTTTGGGGGTCTAAGCACCAGCAACCGGTCTCCAAACCAGGGTTCAGAGGCTGCTTGTCCCTGGTGCAGCAGCTGGAGAGAGCGTGTGTGAGCATGCAGTCACTCCTGAGCATGTGGAGTGGCCCAGGGGCCAGAGGGTGGGTGTCCCCAGGGGCAAGACTGGCTGTGAGACTGGTAGGACAAGTTGGCTGCAGAAGGCGCAGGACAACTGCCAGAGCAACTTGTAGGGTCTGAGGGTCAAGTGAGAGGGGGGGGTGGGTGTGTGGGTGTGTGTGTGTGTGTGTGTGTGGGTGTGTGTGTTCACCACAGCAGGGAGAGCTGGAAGCCTCTGGTAAACTGAATTTAAGTGAAATCCTGACTTTCTTCAAGGCTGTAAAGATGAGACAAAAGTAAATATTTCAGCAGTGTCCATAGAAACCAACTATTTCACCTGCTGAAGCTGCTGCTTCTGAGTAGTAAACCATAAGAGAAAATCTGCATAATGGCAATAATTAAAAAGCAGGCATAACGAAGCCCAGAACTAGAGCAATGTTGATACATTCTCCACTTTTAGCGGAAATGAGGACTGTGTTTGCTTTTTCTATTGGGAAAAAAAAAAAAAAAGCAGAACAAGAGAAATGGAGAACCAAGCAGTGGGTGCAAGCTGTGGAAAGAGAGGAGAAAGCTGAAGACAAGGACAAACCTGTCAGGAGGCTGTAGCTGGGGAACTTTTTGCTAAAAGGCCTGAGGAAAATGCAGGATATTGCTCCTTGGCCATCTGTCCACAGCTCTGAGCCTGCACAACCAGCGACTCCCAGTGCACATGCTGTTTGTCCCTCTATGGCAGCGAGCATCCACCAGGTTTGAGATGGTACCTGGCCTGACTCTGCCTGTTCCTCCAGGCCCCTGGGCACCAGCTCTTCCCCGAGACCCCTGCAAAGCGCACAAGGACACTGAATCCTGACACAACTTCCCAACGTCCCAAGCAGGACCCAGCTTCACTGCAGGGCAAAGGCTGATCACTGAAGGGGTAACAAAGTACTGATACATCCGTATGGGACCTCTCAGGCGGGGTCTCAGAGCAGAGACCAGCAGTTGCTATAAGGAACAGGTAGAGAAACAAAGCCCCCACTGAGTCTGGCAGACCATGGTTGTTCAAAGCTGGATCAATCTCCAAAGCTGCCCTGCTTTGAAAGAGATTGCCAAGCCAGGCTGCTCAAGGCTCATGCTGCTCTTTAACTTCACAGTCTTACTGGTTTTTACATTCTTCTGAGGCGGCCCTTTACCTTTATGCTCTTTAATTAAAAGAAAAAAATAAATTTACACTCCTTAATTAGCAGCTCTTTGCTATCTCCAACCTTGGGTGATGCTGAGGGGAAATTCAAGGACTACACTTGGGTTTTCCAGGACACACCAGCGCTCTCGCCCAGCGGACGGCACCCACTCCACAGGATGTGGCATCTGCAGATGCTTCCACAGCAGCTCAGCCCCAACACCTGTACACACCTGTGCCCAGGGAAGCCCATCTGGGAACATGGAAGCCCCAAATCCCCTCATGTGGGGGCAGCGTGATGCTGGTGTGCATCAGCCCCAGCATGGGAGAGTCGCTCTTCTCACCTGTGCCCTGGCAAGGACACTGCAGCAAGCCCTAAGCATGGTTGTCCTCTGCACCTGGGACAAGGGTCCTCTGAACCCTGATATGCAGACCAGCTGTTGGTGCTCAGACCCCTAAACACACACATGCACACACAAGACAGAGACCTTTACCCAGGGAAACAGAAATGCACTTTGATACAACAGGACAGCCTGTGCTGCCTGAGCACAGGGCAAAGTGAGACAAAGGCACTGACCAGCAGCCTGTTGACATGCAACAGGCCCTTTTTATTCCCTTATCACTCTATTTTCTCACATTTTCTCTCATAAATGACCCAGAAGCCTCGTGAAATGCCAAGGTGCTTCTCCTTTGCTGTACTTGGGATTCCCCACTATGCCTCTGAGGAATGGCTTGGAGATGTGCCACAATGGTGTTTTGTTTTCTTCGAGGCAGCCTGAGCACGGCACAGAGCATCCTGCCAGGCTCACTCCCTCTCCAAGCTCTCTCCTCCCTTCTGGGGATCAGAGCCCCTCAGGGTGCACAGCAGGTCCCACAAACCTTTGTTCCAAGCTGGGCAGCAATACAGCCATGGCTTTTCTGGTAAAGGCCAGAGCACGGGCAATAGCCTGCTACCCCAAATACATGGGGACGATGCTCAGAGCAAACCAAGTGGTTTTATCCGCCTGGTCTGCAAGGACCATCTCTGCATTGAACAGCACCACAGGCAGCTGAGGGCTGGTGCCAAGGATGCCAGGTTGGGTAGATGGTAGATCTGGTAGATCCAGCCACAGGCTGGATCCTGGACCACCCGAGGGGACCAGCTCATGACTCTGCAGCATGCTTGTTTGGGGTTTCTTGCCAAGCAGGAGCGAGATGCTGCCACTGCCCACCTGGAGGACTCTGGTCAAGCCCTTCAACCTGTTTACCTTTCTGCTCTGGACAACATGACCCACACTCAGTTATCACTTGTCCATACTGGGACCAGGGTCTGTGCTGGGACCAGTACTGTTTAACATCTTTATCAATGACATGGAGTGGGGACTAGAGTGCACCATCAGCAAGTTTGCTGATGACACCAAGCTGAGTGGTGCAGTTCACAAGCCTGAGGCATGAGATGCCATCCAGAGGGACCTGGACAGGCTAGAAAAGTGAACCTATGTGAATGTCATGAGGTTCATCAAGGTCAAGTGCAGGGTCCTGAACCTGGATCAGGGCAAGCTCTGGTATCAATAAAGGGTAGGGGATGGAGAGCAGCTCTGCCAAGAAGGACTCGACGGTATTGGTTGATGGAAGGCTGGCCATGACCCAGCAACATGCGCTGGCAGCCCAAAAATCCCCCCACACCCTGGGCTGCATCCCCAGCAGCATGGGGAAGGGGAATTCTGCCCCTCTGCTCTGCTCTGAGGACATCCCCCCCCCAGTGCTGCCTCCAGCTCTGGGGACACCAACATCAGAAGGACCGGGACCTGTTAAGAGTGGGGCCAGAGGAGGCCACGGAGATGCTGGAGCCCCTCTGCTGTGAGGACAGGCTGAGAGATTTGGGAGAGTTCAGCCTGGAGAAGAGAAGACATGGAAGAGACCTAGTAGTGCCTTCCAGTACTTAAAGGGGGCTTATAAGAAAGACCTTTAAGTAGGGCCTACTGCAATAGGACAAAAAGTAACAGTTTTAAACTAAAAGAGGGTAGATTTAGACCAGATGTAAGGAAGAAATCTTTTACGCTGGTGGTGGTGAGACACCGGCCCAAGTTGCCCAGAGAGGTGCAGATGCCCTATCCCTGGAAGCGTTCAAGGTCAGGCTGGATTGAGCTTTGTACAATCTGATCTAGTTGAAGATGTCCCTGCTCATTGCAGGGGTGTTGGACTAGATGGCCTTTAAAAATCCCTTCCAACCCAAACCATGACTCTGTGATCCTGGAAAAAAAAAAGCACTCTCCATTTTTATTTAGCTCAGGCTGACAGAGCTTGCAGTAGCAAGGGAAGACAGTGCCCCAGCCAGCTCCTTCTCCTCTTCCAGAAACATGGAGAAGCCTCCCCAAAAAAACCTACCACTTTCTGTGTTATGAAGTTGAGGTGTAATGGAAACAGCTGTTGAGGGCTCTGCATCTTGAGGCAACCACCCAGCAGGAGGACCCACATCCACTTCCCACCCCATCCTGGCCCTGCCAGATCCCACACAAGGGGCGCATCCAGAGTTACTGGGAGAGGTCAATGCCAGACTGACTGGCGAAAATGCATCAGAATAAGATCGTGCTTCTCCCTCAGCATCTCCACAAGCATCTCTCTTCTCTACCTCCCCAGCAATCCTTGGAGACTTTGCAGGACCTGGAGATGCCACCTCCTCTCCCAGGCTCGGACACTCAAGCACACCCTGCAAAGATGGGTCAGCAGAGGGGGACGGTGGCTCTCTGGGAATAGGTGGGATCAGGCAGAGATCTGCAGTCCTCTGAGCTGCTGTCGGGACATGCCTCCACCAGCAGTTCTGTTGGAGAGCTGGTCAGCTGCCACAGCATCCATCATCCTACCTGATGCCATGAGGCTGACATGGTTTCCTCTTGCAGCATTGATTTGACTCAGTTTGTAAGTAGAGTACAAGTGCAAGATGCTGCCCCAGTTTCCCCACCATGCAGGTCCAACACTCCAGCATCGAATCTCTGCAGCTTTGCTCCCTTGCAAGGCTCTCTAATACAGGTAGAACATATGCAATATTGAATCAAAAGCAGGAAATCACTCACTTTTTCTAAACACATCCTGCACTGACAGGTTTTGAGCCCCAGCACCCATTGAGGGGCTTTACCCTCAAATATTGTCCTCATCAATCCCAGACTGGGGAAAAGGCAACTAAAAGCTTCAGGTTAAAACTAAGATCAGGTATGTTTTACAGCCTTTCAACTCCTCCTTGCACACAAGACTTCAAACTTGATCTTCCAACAGCCAGCAAAAGGAAAAACAAGCCCTAGAACATAAAAACCCCAGCCAGGTGACCCAGGAGTCATCCTCTCCAATGGTGGCTGCCTTCAGCCAAGCCCAGCACAGTCACGGCTCTGGGTTACTGTAGGAAATCACCCAATTTTCCAGGCAATTGGATTCCATTTTTCAGCCAGGTGCAGCTGAAAATCCTGGAAGACGAGGACAGTGCCAACACAGAACAGCTCCAGCCTCAGTGCCCATATTGCTCTGAGGGCTGGGGAGCACCTACAGAGATTTCTTGGGAGATCTCCCCAACAATGCCAGGTTCAGGTTTTTCACCTCCCCAAAGCCCAAACCACAGATATTTCCCCTTCTCAAAGGTCAGCACCTCTTTTTTGTCTGGCATCTGCCACAAAATCTGAACTTTTCAGATAAATTCACATACAGAGGCAAAGCTGCATCAGAGTCTGAGCTCCTTGCTCAGCACCCTGAGCGTGACTCTCCGCAAGGCTCTTGAATACTCCACCAGATCTCCTGATGCACCAGCAGACCATGAAGCTGCTCTACATCCTGGATGTCACTTTTCCTTCCACCAGCAACCCAGGATAAGTGGAAAGACTCCTGGTGCATGGGTCTTGCAGGCTGGAACTTGCACACAGCAAAACTGCCAGGTATGAAGCTCTTACTTGCAGAAGCAGGACCCCCTGAGGTCTACGCTGAGCCCTGTCTGCTGCAGACATGGCTGGAAGAGGAGAAGACACATGGAGACAAGGAAGCTGAGCTGGAAAAAGAGCCACTGCAAGAGAATAAGGGCCATCACCAGTGATTTCCCGCCCTGTGCAGGAAAAACAGCCCAGCAGGTTTGGGATAAAGCTCCGTTACCCTTTAAAGCTTATCCAGATATTTTAAAAGGTGTTAAATTACTTTTGCATTTTTAAGGCAGCCTGTGTTGCTATTAACAGGCTAGCAGTGTATGGTGGATCCAGAGCAGGACCTGTCCACATGTCACAGCTATGTCCTACCCCAACATGGGACTGTAAAAAAGGACTATTAAACATACAAATGGTGGGGATATAGTCACCCAAAAAAAGGATTTGTGCTCGTGGTCACTGTCTCAGACCCACAAAGCTGCCTGACCCCTGAGGCTGGCATGGGTCTGCTGGAGAGAACCACATGAGATCTGAGGACCTAGTAGTAACTGCCAGCCAAACAGCTCGAGAGCAGGAACTCCATAATCTCTGGGGTAATCTTAGGGTGTCCTCCCTCTGCCCCTGGGCACTTCAAGAAGGACGTTTTCGTCCCTGCAGCACCTGGCACCAAGGGAAACCCTCCCAGGGAACACAACTGCAGTGCAACAAAGCCTCCAAATTAAATGCAAAACCACCCTTGACAGCCCAGCAGCTTCCAGTGCCCCAAGCAAGCAAAAATAACTCGCTTTGCTTTGGAACCAAAGCACCCAGTGAAGCAACGTGTGTGGACGACAGGGGCCACGGGGGAACCATGAGAGCCAAAAGATCTGCACCCGCCTCCCTCCCCCCCTGGGAGTTACAGCCCAAACCTGCCCCTTCCCTCACAGCATTGTGTCTGGAGAGGGAGAGAACACCACAAAAAGCAAGAGGGGAGACTCCAGTCGACCATCCCCATGGGTGAAAACCCACCCTGGGCTTCGGGATATAGGGCCCCCAGCTTCTGCTCCTCTGCCAGATCCAGGGACCCCACAGAGGAGACCGGCCCTGGAGGGTCCCTCGGGCAGGTGCTGCTGCCCTGTTGGGGCACCCACAAAACGCTGCAGCCGGTGGGCGCTGGTCAAGGAAGGGATGGAGGTCACAAGGCAAAGAACTTCCGACAGCAGTCACCGAACAAAAAATCGTGGTGGCAACAAGCCCGGTGGGGTGCTCTGTGGCAGCAGGGCCCGGCCATGACAAAACTGTGTAAGGGACAAGGGCAGGAGCTTCCCCGGGGCAGGGACCCCGCGACGCCGGGCGGCTGCAGCCACCCAGGGACCGGCGGCCGCCAGCGGCGGAGGCCCGGCCGGGAAGGGCAGGCGGGGGCCGGGATCCCGCCGGGGCCTGCTCTGCCGGCGGGCCCCGAGCCGCCACACTCGGCACCGGGGATGCTAGGAAGAAAGGCCAGCGTCTGCCCGGGCCCTCCCGGTGCTGCCGGGCCTGCGCCGCTCCCCACAGCCTTCACCCACAACCCGCGCCCCACACACAGCCCGCGCCGCTCCCCACAGCCCGACCCCACACTCCCCTTTTCCCCCTGCATTTCTGGGCTGGGGTACAATAGGACAGAGTAACTCTGGGGACGGCCGGGGGGTGCCCGATGGGCGCAACGGGGTGCGCAAGGAGCCAGGGTTCCGCCCGGGGGCAGGCGCACAGCCGAGCCGCTGTCCGGGGAGGGCGGTGGGGGGGCGGACAGGCGGGCTCACCGCGATCACATTGACGAAGGTGGTCTTGCCCGAGTACTGCAGCCCCACCAGGGTCAGCTCCATCTCCTCCTTCCAGAACAGTGCCCGGAACCAGTCCAGCAGCTTGTTGAAGAGCGCCAGCATGGTGCCGGGCCGGGCCGGGCCGAGCGGGGGGGCCGAGCAGGTCCGGGCCGAGCCGAGCAGGGCCGAGTGGGGCCGAAGCCGAGCGGGGGGGGCGGGCCGGGCCGCGCCGAGCGAGGCCGAGCTTGTCCGG